>ML843445.1:27495-38620 GCA_009831015.1 Picea engelmannii
TTTTTGATTTAATGAGCTCGAGGAGGATAACACATGCTCGATATAACTCACCTTCGGTAAGTTCCTCTTCCTTTGTTTAATGAACCGGAAGAAGTAAGGGATCAGTCCCATATGGGCCTGTCAATGTGTGTTTTAATGAGTCCAAAGACAGAAAAATCGAAGGCTTTTCGAGATTATAGAGTTTGGAAAAGCACTTAAAAGAGAACTCTCTCAGTTCCTTTTTCGTATAGTAGTCTAACAAGACCAAAAAAGGGGTAAACTATCGCTCGAAAGATGCCCTTTCTGACCTTTTAATGAGTGTGAAAAGAAGCAAGATCACTCAACAATCTTTTCATATTTAGAGAGTCTGAAAAGGGTTTAAAGTAGACTCCAAGGGGGTTCCTTTTTAGTGTGTTCGTGTATCTGTACGGGTCCGAAAAAGAGATAAAAATTTACCTGGTTACATTCTCATATTATCGAGCTCGAGAATGAACTAAGACTATGCTCATAAGTGCGACAAGGTAAATAATCCATCAGGACTACCAGGAAACCTGCGATGCCAAAACTACAAACCAGGGTTTAGTGAAGCCAGTATATTGTTAGAGAAACCCATAAATAACCATACCTTATAAAAAATGAAATTTTATAAATAACAATACATTGAAAATTTCATTTACCATTTCATTTTGCACAAGGATTTTGGAGTAGTGGAGATTCTCATTTTGAAGCGGATCTTGTTTTGTTCGATGTTGGAGCTACGGTTGACCATTTCGCTTGTCGTTCGGACCAGGTAGATCTCCATCTCTTCTTCTTTCAACTACATGGTTTAGTATTCATTTTCATAGCATCATTTATTTTAAAATATGAAGCCCTAAGTTTCCCCAAGTAGAACCAAATCGACCTCTTTAAAAATCAATGGAAAAATGGGATTGTTTTTGCAAAAACATTCTAGAAGAGGATGGCTAAGATGTCAACACCCCAATAGTCAATTAGATGGGTTGTTTTTGGCAAGGAATCCATGAGAAAACTCCCACGTATGTCCACGCAGCCACAAAGTCATTTTGATTTTTTTAAACGTCTTTATTGTTGTTTGATGAATGTTAAATGGCTAGGGAAGGGCGTGGTGATTGTAGAAGAGTGTATGGTCACTTTTAAATGGTGTGGGAATCTTATTTCATGTTTTAAATTGCTTTCGAAATTTTTTGAAATTGCCAAAACGTGAAAATAATGAGTTTCTTTATTTTTTTTGCTTTGTAGGTAACTTCCGCGACCATGATCGAGTGGAAAGAAAGAGAACATGAGATGGATGACTTAGCTGCCTTGCGGAGTCCCTGCACACAGGCTGCGTTGCGAGCTTGTGGCTTGCTCAAATTCTTCAATTTGCAAAAAATGAAGAAAGAGATTTTATTTCTCGAGCATATGATCGGCCTATGGGATGTTGTAGAGAAAGGATTCCGAATTGGCACACAACTTTTATCCATTGAGTTAGAAGACGTGTATTTCTTAACTGGCCTCTCGAAAAGAGGGGTCCCCATATCTTTCTCCAGGCAGAGGGCACTACCTGAACAAGTGGACGTGTATCTGGCACGCCACTGTATCCCAGGAGCAAGGCTGGTAGGGGGTAGAATCCCTATCAAGGACATTCGAGAGATACCCCTCCGGTCTATACTGTTTGCTATCACGAGCATGACAGACAGTAATAGCATGCATCTGGCATCAAGATCGCAGGTGGCTTATGGTGTTCAGTGTTTGGAACCAACACTGTTCAACTGGAGTGCAGGGTTCGTTCGAAATGTGAAGGAACAGATTTCACGGTGCAGGACTGGACAGAAGCAGTTTGGTTATGGGTCATTTTTGGCCTCATTTTTTCTAGAGCACATCCCTCAGATGCAGCCTCAGATAGCACTGGCGGTGCGACCAGTGGATGAACTGAGGATGGAGAGGTGGACTCGTCTGTCTCCAAGGCTAGTATCAGAGTCAGAGTTCCATTTCACTGGTGATTTCTTTGCCTGGCTGAGACGGTAGTATCTCTGGATAGAGGACTTCCCTTATGCTGAGGTAGATTTCCACGGGAGCATGGATTTGATTTTGCCTACGGGGGAAGACTGGGATGTGTCAAGTAAGAGACTCAGCCATACCTTGTCTAGTTTTTGTTATTTTTTGAGTTTTTGATGTATATATATTTTTTGGGTATGTAGAAGAGTTTTAACAGATGTATGTTTTCAATGTGCAGACAAGGGAGCAGTGCACTCAGCTGATATACTGGTACCAGGACATCGCGGGGGCGTCCCAGTTGCAGCAGATCCAGCAGTACCAGTGATAGGTCTCCGGGAGGTTGAGAGAAAACTCCAAGGCCTCATGATGGGCATTCCTCCTTTACAAAGGGGAGAAGTGCCTTTACATATGCAGAGGCACACTGTGGGAGTACCGGAGAATATCAATTCTCCATTGAGGCGTGTAGTGTGCGCGGTGATGTGTTACTCACAACACAATGTAGTGCGGGGAGATTAGAGTCTCTCCGGTTATCTTATTTTTGTATGCCTTGTCAGGCAACATTGTATGGGTGGAAAAGACACAATATTTTGCTCTTCTACATACTTTTTGATGTAATCCAAACATTTCAGTCACGCTATATATATATATATATATATATATATATATATATATATACAGTTTTGAGTTTTTACAGTGCCAATGATTTGTACATGATGATGTCTGTGATGTGTTTTAATTTACATGTTATGTACAGTTTTGCATTCCTTAACTCTTATATGTGGGAAAGATACCGATCCATGATATAATTAGCTAACGAATATGAAACACTATTAAGTTCTCTTGGAATGTGTCTATATTCGATGTAATCGAACATTCGTTCAAGACGACGAACTTGTAAGTGGAGACGTAGTAGGATAGGACTACAGATAGCATAGATACGGTTGAGTTGATAAACCATGAGTTGGGATTCTAAGTACACAATGATACGAGAGATACCTAGGGAGGAGGCTTGGATCAACAGTCTGATGACAACATGATATTCTGCCATGTTGTTGGTTGTTGGTCCTAAGCAGATACCTTCTGAACTCACCACCTCATCAAATTGGTAAATAACCCATGCTGCCAAAGCAATGTTCTGGGTATGTCGACTAGTGCCATCCGCGAACCCAAAAAAGATAGGAAAGGAAGACGTCATATGCGCATGAAAACACAAGAACAGTCATGAGTGGCGACGGTAAAGACTCGAGAATGTGAAAGAAATAGACACACCAAACTAAAATACAATAATGTACAAAGTACAGATGCTAGGTGATCTAAGCATAGTACTTTTTAAGGTAAAGCCCATTTCGGGGCTCTCCTAAGGAAATTCCATCATGATCAACTAATTCATAGGCACCTCTATGTAGAACACACTTCACGATGTAAGGACCATGCCACATAGGTTCTAACTTTCCTGTCCCCAATTTATCATGAGCTTGGTCATAAATGAGGACTAAGTCTCCTTCTGTGAAAATCCGAGGGTGGACAGATTTGTCGTATTGACTCTTAATTCGTTTCTGATGTGTCTCATTAGCGAGAGCAGCATCACGACGTGTTTCATCCAATTTGGATAGATACAAGAATCGTTCTTCTTCAACAGAAGTATGGGGCAGGAGTTCTACTTTTAGTTTGAGCGATGGGATCTCACACTCGATTGGTAGGACAACTTCAATGCCATAGACCAACTGGAAAGAAGTGAATCCAATTGAAGTTTTCATAGAGGTGCGATAAGCTCAGAGAGTGGAGAAAAGTTGTAAATGCCACGATGTTTTGTTTTCCCCTACCATGCATTGGATCATGGTTTTTAGGACTTTGTCGATGGCCTCAACTTGTCTGTTAGCCTATGGGTAGTAAGGGGATGAGTTTTCATGGCGAAAACCCAATTTGACATGTAACTTGCTCATCATCTGGTTTTTGAAGTGTGCACCATGATCAGTGACAATGGAACGTGGTACACCAAAATGATTTATGATATGGTTGAAAAGGAACAGAGTTGAAGTACGACCATCATTCAGGAAGGTAGGCATAGCCTGAGCCCATTTGGTGACGTAGTCGATGGCGACGATGATGTAACCGTGCCCCCCGGCTAAGGTAGGCTTACACTGCATGAAATCAATGCTCCATTTAGCAAAGGGGCCAATGGCAATAATGGGGTGCAGCACAGTAGGGTGGGTGTGTGCCTTCTTGGTAAAGAGTTGGCAGGGTGGGAATTTTTTTACGGCCTCGATGCAATCTTTGAAAATCGAGGGCCAAAAGTAGCCAGCACATAGGATTTTTTGGGCTGTGGCCATCCCGGAGAGGTGACCGCCACAGGCGCCAAGGTGAAAATCATTCAAAACATGTTTAGCCTCCTCGTGAATCAGACATCGTTGAAGGATGGTGTCAATACCGCGGTGATACAAGGTGTCGTCGATGATGAGATAACGACGAGAGTGGTGACGAATGCGTCGATGCTCTTCGCGAGAAATGTTGGGCTGAAAACATTGGGTTTGAAGGTAGAGGAGAATGTCTCCGTACCAAGGATCAGAGGTGCTGATGAGGAAGAGAGATTCATCAGGGAGAGAATCTTTGGGTTCAATGTGTTCTTCAGCATGAGGGAGAGCACAGATAAGCTCTGCAAACACCAGGGATTTTTTGGCTTTAGCCTTCGTAAGCTCAAGATCGAATTCTTGAAGAATAATGATCCATTTTGAATATTTTCCCCCAAGTATTTGACGTGTCAAGACGTAGTACATAGGGTTGGAGTCGGAGATTACCATGGTGGTACATAATAAGATGTAATGGAGGAACCTTTGGACAACGATGATGGCTTCCAGAGCCAGTTTCTCAACATGTGAATATCTGAATTTGGGTCCAGATAGACTCTTGCTTAGATAGTAAATCACATGTTCTTCGTTGTTGGGATCTTTCTGAACTAACACCATCACAATGGTGGAAGCAGAGGTGGCCAAGTAAAGGATATAGTCTCTTGTATACTCCGAGGGGTGTAGAAAGGGAGCGTGGGTCAAAGTGTGCTTGAGAGCATCGAAGGACCATTGGGCAGTATCATCCCAGATAAAAGGGTTTTTTTTTGCAGTAACCGCATAAATCCTTTAGTTATTTCGGCGTAGTTGTAGATGAAACGACGAAGGAAGTTTGCTTTGCCTTGCAAACTTTGGAGTTGGGTTAAATTGGTAGGTGGGGGTAAGGCTAGGATGGTCTTAATCTTTAAGGGATCCACCCTGATCCCATCTTTGGGGACACTGAAACTGAGGAGTTGACCGGATTTGATAGCGAAAATTCATTTGTGTGGGTTCAAACAAATATGATAGAACCGACATCGAAGAAAAATTTCCCGCAAGTGATCGATGTGATCGGATCGATTAGATGAATGTGTGGGTAAATCATCGAGGTAAGGCTCCGTGATATGCTTGATATCATGGAAAGTGTACGACATGGCCCGCTAGAAAGTGGCACTAGCATTTTTCAGGCCAAATGGTAACTTTCGATAAGAAAAAGTTCCCCATGGGAAGATAAAGGTTGTCTTATGTTGATCAATAGGTAAGATTTCAATCTGGTTATACCCAGAAAAGCCATCCATGAAAGAGAAGATTACGCTCCCTGTGCAATTATCGATGATTTGGTCGATGAAGGGCATAGGGTAGTTGTCCTTAGGACAATCTTTGTTGAGATATTAATAGTCAACACAAACATAGATGGTCCCTTGTTTTTTGGCAACCAGAACAAGGTTGGAGACCCATTCGGTTAAAGGGATGGGGTAGATAAAGCCAGATTTGAGAAGTTTTTCAACTTCTGCCTTTATAGCTGCGATTTTCTTGGGATGAACCAGAGAAGTTTTTGTCGAACGGGTTTTGCGTCAGGGTAAGTTTTGATTTCATGTATGACGATTGAAGGGTCAATCCCTAGAATTTCCTTGTAGCTCCATGCGAAGACATCGTGGAATTCCTTGAACGAAGTGGTGTAAGAAACCACTTCGTCGGACGTGCAATTAGCACTAAGGTTAATGTTTTCCAAGACACCTTCTTTGATCAAAATGTCAATCACGGTCATAGTGGAGATGTTACCCATGTTCCCCTCAGAGAGAGTATCTTGTGTGAGTATAGGAGGTTGTGGAGCATCGGTAACATCGGGAGGGGATATAGAGTGTATGTATAAGTGAATTTCTTCCAACGGCAGAAGAAAAGAGGATCGATGATGGTTATCATCGCAAGGCAGATCGTTGATGCTAAGAATTTCCATAATCGATTCATTAGAGGGAAAAATGTGGGAAATGTAATCGACGGTAGGTGATAGGGAATCCAACCATGAGGGCATCGAATAGGCATCGGGTGCCAACAAATGTGAATTGTTGGAAGAGGGAGAGGTAGATTGAATAGCTACATATGCGGCCTCAGCTGGGCTAAGTGGCATAGTGTCACTGAGCACATCGAATTCCAGGGGACTAGGTACAATCCAAGGGTCAGATGATTCCAAGGATTGATAAGGCATACTCAAGATCATATTGACGACATCAATATGATGTGCGGTAGGTGGAAGTGGTGTAGGGAAAGTACCCATGAGGCTAGAATCTTTCAATAAGCCAACACCAATGCTTTCATACGTAACTGGATGGTCTCCCAAAAAGGGAATGTTGTTGGTAGCAGGGATGTGAGCGTCGGGTGTGAAGAAATCAAGCTGATCGATGGTAACAATTTTGCCTTGATGGGGGAATTGTACACATCGAAACACTAATGAGGAGACTACAGTCATAGTGTAGAACCAACTCCTTCTGAGTAATAGGTTGTAATCGAGGGGACCATCGACCACCTTGATGTCAACAGTAACAGTTTTGCCGCCCAACTGAATGGCTAAAGATTGTAATAATCCATGAGGATGAAAACCTCATCCATCGAAAGCGCATAACATGGTAGCGGATTTGTTAAGGGTAGGTGATTTTAAGCCCTTCCAACAAGCTAAGGACATGACACAAGTAGAGGCTCCCTCATCCAGGATAGTTCGATGAATTTGTTGACTGTGAACAACAACATCGATTTGGAAAGCTAGATGGTGGGAGAGTCGCGGTTGATGATCATCCAAATTAAATGTGAGGTTGTTTGATGACTCATGATCAAAAGCACCTATAGTGGCTAAGAGAATTCTACGTTGGCTAGGACAATGTTGTAGAACTTCCAAGGTGGACATAGTGCACGGTGCTTGGGCCAAATCTTCTACAATGTTGTAGTTTTGAGCAACCCGTGAATTAGGATTGAAAGTAGATTTCTGGATGGTGCTCTTAGGAGGGCATAAGATGGGGTCAAAAGAAGGTTTCTCAATCTGGAGTGGCCTGGATGGAGGGTTAACATACGGAGGATTAATGGAGGATGGAAATGGGTCTGGCAGAGAACCGTTAGCCATCTTCGACTTATCAAGTTTAACTGGTGTGTCATATGTCATAGAGAAAGTTGTTAGATTAACCCCATTAAACATGTAAATGTGGGCACTTGTCGAGGCCTCATCATGGGGTTGGTTGGAACTGCCCCCCGGCGTGGGGGTTTGGACAACCAAATATTGTTGTTGTGGAAAAGGTTGAGTAAGCACAACGGGTTGTGAATTTCCCTTGAAAAGTATGGCCACTTCATCGAGATGTGGGCAGTCTCGAGTGTAGTGATCATCTCCACAAATGAGACATGGGAATTTCGGTTTTCATTGTGGTTGTTTTCCGGCAGCAGGGGTTTGCGGTTAGGTTTTGGGTTGTTCATTGTTATTGTTTTTCTTTGGTTTATTTCTCTCTTTCTTCTTGCCTCCAGGTTGTTGTGAAGGGGTTGATTGGACCGCATTCACATCAGAGACCTAAGTTTGAGGGGGGGTGGAAAAGGGTGCAGTCGGGCTAGGAGCAACTGTCAAAGCGGGTCCCTGAATCATTCCAGCCGACTGGGTAGTAGATTGAGTCTTGATGGAGCCAATAACTCCATTCACGTGGGAAGTAGACGATGATTTGGATGGATCATTAGTGGCACAGGTAGCGTTCGGGATCAACTCGTACAGAGTACTGGATTGTGAATAGACTAAGTCTAAGTACTGAGCTCGGGCAATAGATTCTTCCTCGGTGACTACACCACCCATGGCAACATCATGAGCGATCTAGGGTAACAATGATTTAGTGAACCATTCTGCTAACATTTGGTCAGGAATGACCGCTTTGATTAGCCTTCGTCGTCGTCTCCATTCATGGATATGATCGGAGATATGTACGAAAGTTGTTTGACGAAGGGAGGTTAATAGTTCAGTACCCGTCTCGTATCGGATAGGTAGTTGGAAGTGTGTGAGGAAAGACATGGTGAGAGAGTTGAAATCGTGAAAAGATGCACGTGGTAGTTCAATATACCATTTCGCTGCGGAAACTGTAAGTGTTCGTTGGAAAAGACACAAACGGATAGAATCGTCCATGAGGGAGTTGGATGAACACCACAAATGGAAAGTCATCACGTGGTTGTTTGGGTCTTCTCCGAACTTTCTGTCAAATTTTGGGATATCAGAAGGAAGTTTAGCTGGAATAGCTGGCCAAACTGGAGAATGATAAATGGGATCATTCGTTAACCGAGACAAGTCTAGAAGGTCCAGAGTAGCTAGAAAAGGTAATTGTTGGTTAATCTGTGGGTAATGTTGGTGTGGCATGGGGACACCAGTGGGTCCAATCACTGGGTTATGTGGATAATTGTAACTAGTGGGCCCTCTTGTATGAGGTTGGTTTTGACCAAGGTACACAGGATTTGAGGTGTTTTGAGAAGCATGTGTGAGCGGAGGATAACCAGATGGGTTTTGAGGGTTATAGGTTGGGTTTGGCGTTTGTCCATAAGGAGGTTGTTGTGGAGTCTGAGAATTGTGTCCTGCCGAGAACTATGGATTTCCTTGAAAAAGGACGTTCCACGGATTAGGTGTGGCAGACACATTTTGTCCATGTGGTTGATGGTAGACTCCAGATTGAGGCTGCCCCCCAGCATGAGGGTGCCCCCCGAATGGAATTTGTCCTCTGTTTGGAGGATGCCCCCCAACTTGAGGGAGAGTTCTCAGAATTTGAGAGCCAGACGTAAATGATTGATTGGTGCCACCAAGCGGATTAGGACCACCAAGACCGGTCCTCCGGGTTGTTGGATAGGTATGGAACTTCCCAGCATAACTTGGGTAGTATTGATTTGGGTAGTAGTGGTAATGGGAGTATTCAGTGCTCTGAACCCAAAAGGGAGTGTAGGTCTTGGTGTTACAGGTGTGCCAATCGCAGCTTGGTTGACCACCACATTATCGACAGGAATAGTTGGAATGTGAGGGACCATTGTAGAATGGGCCATTTGGAGGGGAAGAGTAGACCTTGGGCCAATGGACGGTATGTTCGGACCAACAGTCGGTGTTTTCGTAAAAGTGGTGGTACCGATGAAATGGTTTAGGTGTACAGTGTAGGAGATGGGTGCATCAGCACCTTCCCCTGTTCCATAAAGATCTTGCACCATGCGCGGTGGACTTCAAACAATGTCTGCGATCCAAAAAGGGTCATCGGCTAAAGGGTTTTGATGAGACCCAGCTGGGATGTCAGAAAGATTGACGACGAAAAACTCACCAGTGGAATTGAATTGGAGGACACGTCATTCATATCCCTCCAGAATGCGAAAAGCTTCTGGAGACTCTGAAACAATCCGAAAATTCTCTAAAGGAGTGGGAATTTATTCCTGGGAAGTTGTAGTGTTTTGAACCTCGCTTTGTTGAGGAGATTCCTTTGTAGAATGAGGGGGTAAAGGGGAGTTTCCTTCCATATTTTCTGGAGGAAGTCCCTGTAGCCTCCACGAATGGAATGGAGGTTTGATGTTGGCAAAAAAGAGTCGGCGAAAAATATCTATGGCGAACTAACCGAAAAGAAACAACATACGCTAATAGAAATCTAAGAATCACAACCAAGCAAACATGACCCTCTTTTGATGACCGTACTAGTTGGTGATGAAATCCAACATCGCGTGATCAAGTCCAGAAGGGGCGGGGGTAGGGTGGAACAGTTACAATGGCGATCTTCTTAACAGACTTACGCCTTGGTAATTGTGGATTTACCCTCCAAGGAGCCAGAGTGAGTTTGACCAATGTCTGCTCCAGGTACAGTGAGACTTCCTGTCACCATCACCTTGTGTAAGACCCTAAATATTATGGCTGCTAAGGTTACCAATTCACAGTCATCCCCTGGGTGGGAACAATCGACAGTCTGATCCAAACTTATGGGCAAAGTATCGATCCCAAAATCAACTAAAAGTCTTCCACACAGTAATTGTGGATTTACCTTTAAGCGATCCCCATAATACGATCTAACCACCACAATCAGTTAAACCACGGAGGGTTAGTCCCTGTAGCTTACTCAAATGTGACCTCGTGCGTAACCCCTATGTTAGAGGGGGATCCCAGGCAGACTTATACGATGATTGGATTTGACTCTCCCTAACTCAGGATGCTAATGTTTGTTTTGGAAAATTTGGAGAGTTATGCTCACAACCTAATCCAAAGTACTAAGCCTAATCTACTGTTGGTGGAGGATCCTAGAAAAGAAAAGTTCTAAATAATTTTTAATTAGCGTTGATTTTATAGCTGTTCTTTACTCAAAAGGGGTGCATGGAAGTGAAACGAATGGAATTATGACTCAGTCCCAACAATGCATCAAAGATGATAAGAAGTCATTTCTTTTCGATGAACATCTATCTAAGGGAGAGAGAGAATTCTTTTCACTAACAAGCACAAATAAGGAATGTCCTCAAACAATTTTTTTTTCTCAATCAAATCCTGATGTGATGCTAAAAATTTTGAGATACCTTCTAATATGCACAATCAATCATGAAGATGCTTTTTATTGTTTGCATATGAATAATGATTAATTCAACACAAGGCTTGTCTTGCTAATTATCTTCTTGGATGAATGAAAATCAGACCAACACAAGCAAGAATCATACAAACAATACACCCTCTCGTTGTAATCAAAACAAGAAGCAAAGAAAACAAACAATCAAAGAGAAAACAAACTTCACACCCAAAAGAAAAAGTCGAAGAACAATGATCTTGACTAAAACCAAATGAAAAGATATGTAGACCTTTGATGACCCTCACC
>ML843446.1:0-11792 GCA_009831015.1 Picea engelmannii
GACCACATTCCCTTTGGTCACTATTTTCCAAAATTACAGGGCGTGACCGCCTTATTGTATGGTCGTGGTCACGAGTGACATGTGCACATAGAGCATCCACATTCCTTTTGGTAGTAATTTTCCTAATTACAGGGAGCAACCACCTTAAGGATTACACTACATAGTGCAACCAACTCTTTTGGTCACTCCCTCTTTCTCTACAAGTTGTGACCGGTTGCACTGTGATAACTAACAAAGCCGTTATAGACTCCACAACAATGATTGGTGTTCGAAAGGGAGGTCTATATAGATTGTTGTGATGACTAGCCCAAGAATTGGTACATGACAACATCAATTTGTGTGAGCTATGGCATTAGATATTTGCACACTTACATTGCAGGGATTTACTAGCATTGAAGAGGATGGTCACAAAACTTTCAGAGCTTCAGGTAGAGAATGCTGGTATTTTTAGAGGATGTGCACTTGGAAAGAATGCCAAGGGATGTTTTGCAAGAAATGACAATAGGTCCAAGGGGATCTTGGATTTAGTACATTAAGATGTATGTGGACCTATGACAATTTCATCTTTGGGTGGATTCCTGTACTATGTGATATTCATTGAATATTTCTCCTAGAAGACATGTATCTTCTTCATGAAGACCAAGGATGAAGTCTTCAACAAATTCCAGGAGTTCAGGGCTCAGGTAGAGAAATTGATAGGGAATAATATCAAGGTGTTGAGGTCAAATAATGGAGGAGAGTACACTTCCAATGACTTCAATTATTTCTACAAGGAGGTAGGGATCAAGAGGGAGTTAACTGTTCCTTTCAACCCACATTAGAATGGGGTTGCAGGGAGGAAGAATAGGTCCATTATGGAGGATTTAAAGGCAATGAATCATGATTAAAATATACCCATGTTCTTATGGGAAGAGGCATCCAACACAATGGTTTATGTTCAGAATAGGAGTCCTCACCGGATATTGGGAGATAAGACTCATGAGGAGGAATTCACAAGAGTGAAGCCAGAGGTCATCCATTTGAGGATATTTGATTGTCCAATATACATCCATGTTCCCAAAGATAAGAGGATGAAGTTAGAACCTTATAGAAAGAAGGGAACTTTTGTGGGATATCGTGAGACTTCTAATTCCTACAGGATTTACATCCTAGGACAACGTCAGATTGATGTTAGTTGAGATGTTACCTTTGATGAAAAGGTAGCCTTCAAGAGGTCTAGAGAGTCTCATATGGATATTTATAGTGAGGAGAAGGAGGCTCCGAAGGATAAGGGTACATATCCATCTAGTCTAGTTGTTCATCCTTTAGACTATCAAGAGGAGTCAATAGAACCAATAGATCTAGTGGATATACTTAGAGATGTTTCCGTGACCAGGAAGAGGCCAACTTGGCTTCGTGACACTTTGCAAGATGCAAGGGGGAATGATGCTCATAGTGGTACTTTTAGGGTGAGAAAATTACCTCATAGGTTATCGATTTATATGGCATTGATGACTCACATCATTGATTTAGAACCTTCCAGTTATGAGGAGGAAACAAACCAACAGGTTTGGAAGGATGCCATGATGGAAGAGTATCAATCCATCATGAAGAATGTTGTGTGGGAGATAGTTCCAAGACCAGAGGGGAAGTTATTGGTGACTTCCAAGTGAATCTATAAGATCAAGCATGCAACATATGACAACATCGATAAGTACAAATCGAGGTTTGTGGTGAGAGGATTCTATTAGAAAGAGGGAGAGGAATTTGAGGAGAATTTTTCTCCAGTCGCCAGGCACACTTCCATCAAGACTATTATTTCTCTTACTTCAGTTCTGGGTTGGAGACTACATCATATGTATGTGAAGACCACATTCCTTATAGTGTGATTGAGGAGGAAGTGTACATAGAGAAACCCCAGGGCTTTGTGATACATGGGAAGGAGTCTCATGTCTGCAGATTGAAAAAGGCCTTGTACGAACTCAAGCAGAAACCCCATGCATGGTACTCCAGGATTGCTGGATACTTGACGAGTTTGGGATTCTCTAAGAGTGATGCGGATCTTAACCTTTACTACAAGGTTTTTTATGGATATACTTTGATCTTGGTGATGTATGTTGATGATATGTTCCTTATGGGGGAAGAGAGGCTCATTGTCAGGTGCAAGAGGGAGTTGGAATCTGAGTTTGAGATGAAGGATCTTGGCTTGATGCATTATTTATTGGGATTGGAGGTGTGGCAGAGACTAGGTGAGATCTTCCTTGGACGTGGGAGGTACAAAGTTGATATCTTGAGCAGATTTGGTATGATGGAATGTAAGTCCATGGCTACACCTATGATGACAAATCTGAATAAGCTAAGTGGTTCCACTTCAGATTCATATTTGGTGGATCCCACTATGTACATGAAGCTCATTAGATCCTTGATGTACCTCATTAACACTGGGAAATATATTTTCTTTGCAGTGAGCACCTTGAGCTAGGTTATTGTTGAGCGAAGGCACTTCCATTGGGTTGAAACAAAGCATGTGTTGAGGTACCTATGTGGTATAGTTGGATGTGATATGAGATATGTATTAGGTGGTGAAGTGAGGCTACAGGGATATACATATTCTGGCGGAGAAGAGAGCGAAATATATAGAAAAAGAACCTTAGTGTGCTGCTTTAGCTTAGGATCAACTATGATATCTTGGATTAACAGAAAGAATACTTTTGTAGTACTTAGTTTAGCAGAGGCGGATTATATCACAACCAATGTCACAAGTCACAAAGTAGTATGGCTTCAGAAGATTCTTGCAAGACTATTTGATCAAGAGCTAGAGACAAACTTGATATATTGTGATAATCAAAGTTGTGTCAAGATTTCAAAAAATATAGTATTTCATGACAAGTCGAAGCACATTGAGATAAAATATCACTTCATTCAAGACATGGTATGGAAGGGAGCAACAAAGATCCAATACATATCCATAGATGAGAAGATTGTGGACATTCTCACCAAGCTTATGTCTAGGGTGAAGTTTGTATACTTCAAAGACAATCTTGGCGTGATGAAGAATGTCTCCCTCACTGAGAGGGAGTGTTGATTTTTCAACATCAAGCATACATTATCCCAGATTGGTCATGTTGATTTGACCAAGGAAGGATGATACATTCACTCATGGTGCCATGCTGATTTGGTTAGTGGTGAATGGCCCAGGATGTTGATGTTTCTCCAGTTAGCAACATCAGACAAACATTCTCTTAGATTGGTCATGATGATTTGACCAAGGGATAATGATACATTCAGTCACGGGGCCATGCTAATTTGGCTAGTGGTGAATGGCTTAGGTGTAGTCTTTCTCCTAGTAGTCATGCTGATTTGATGAGGAATGATAAAGACTCGAGATGCTCTCACATTTCTTTCTCTAGGATGGAGTGATATATAT
Organism: Picea engelmannii; assembly: GCA_009831015.1. Taxonomy (NCBI): domain Eukaryota; kingdom Viridiplantae; phylum Streptophyta; class Pinopsida; order Pinales; family Pinaceae; genus Picea; species Picea engelmannii. The sequence goes on from ML843446.1 coordinate 3,407, forward strand.
TAATTAGACGTGCATGTGAGGAAATAATAATTAACATGAATATACTATATAAATAATATATTTATAATATAATGTGTGTATATACATATACATATACATATACATATACATATACATATACATATACATATAGATACATATAAATATACATATACATATACATATACATATACATATACATATACATATACATATACATATAAATTAATTAATGCAAAGACAATAATGGAAAATACATGTCCATTAATGAAAGGGGACTCCGCCCAAGTATATATATCAGGGCCCTCAATTGTAATACAATCATCTCATATATAATATTTACTTACAATAACCTCTCAACAAGTTCGCTAAGTCTTGTTGAGGTTTTCAAAGTGTAATTATTCTATGATAAAAGTAACATTTAAATCACGAGGCAAGAATTATTAGATCTAAAAATAAGAAAAATTCAATAGAAACATGACATGAACAACAAATGCATAGGCGACCATTAAGCAACAATAAAAATGTTTGGGAACCCCTACGGTATATGGCCATAATATAGATGAAGAGAGAAAAATGAGGCTCAATATTCAAGTCATGGTGGGGCTAAAGGAGGGATCCCAAGCCTACGAGAAAACACATGGGAACCAAATGGAAATCGTTATGGTAATCGTTTGCTTGCTCATACAATATTATGAAATTGCATTTTTTAAATAATGCTTGAAGTAAGATACTTAAAGTGCTAACTTTCTTGCTTTTCATTTTCCTAGCTTTTGAATTGATCTAGTAACTAGTGAAACCCTAGGGCCCTAAAGTGCTATCTCTCTAGATTTTTATACTTAGTTATTGTGAAAAGTAATTTTCATCCATTAAAATCCAAGAAGAAGGAGGTACTAGGGCATAGAAGTGCCTACACCCTAGCTTCCTCACTTCTTAAGGTCAAACCTAAGAGGAATTAAGTTGATACTCCTCCTAGGTCTTTCTTCCTCTTGGATTATGTGTAAAATCACTTGTTAGCAGCCTTGAAGGAAGACACCTACTTGAATCCAATACCCTTAGAAAGGAAATAGTAAAACCTCACTCTTTGAAAAGTATCTTCAAACTGAAACTCCAAATCATTTCCTACTTGATTACCCTACTAACTTTAACTAGTTAACTAACGTAGCTTAGATATACTAACAACCACTTAATTATTGTTGATAATTCACTATTACAACCATTGTTTGTAGTCTATATTAGCCTACCAACCACCTTAGAACAACCCAAATTTTTTACAAGGAAAGTTACTATCAATATATGCTTAAGCGTTTGTTCAATTGCCTTAGCAGAGTACATTTCTGAAGCTTGTTTACTGCTGTCATTACTTCTATTTTACTGTTGTTACATTTAGCTTAGACATCCTGTTTAAATCCAATTGTTGGTTGATATATTTAGATAACTCACATAAAGACAAAGTATTATCATTGATGCTTTAAATTCTTTTTCACATTGTTCGCACAAGTGCGTTCTGGTTGATACAAATTTGCAGTTGTTATCATTTACTTATCACTATAATCTACATGTCATTTGTTGTATACATAGACAACCAACATATATTCACAAGTTTGCTGTCTTGTTGAAGCATCATTATCATTTTTTATTTCCTTTAACAGTTTCTGTTGTATTGGTAAGGGGCAGGTACACTTTATATTTCTTTTTCTTCATCCTTCAAGACTTAAACTTGACTTGAGTGACCTAGAGAGAGGGGTAGTTTACTTATCATTTATTTCCCTTCATCAACCCACTAGGTCTAGGGACGTCTCCCTTGGAGAAGATTTTTMCTCCTAAATAGAAAAGGGTATCCTGTTGGGGTTACAGTGATAGGATTACCCTTGTGTTATGCCAATCTCGTCCTACTTKCCTTTAGGCTTTGGTCTAGTACAAWTTTTGTGATAACATTTTTTTCACCGTTGTCGGGGAACACTGAGTCAATATTCCTCAAYGACACTTTTTYAGTAAGCCTTTCCCTCAAATCCTCCATCTTACGAATTTTAYCTGGCGACTCCAATGAGGGTGATTCCCTCASTCCCTTTGATAATCMTTAAGAGGATATCTGATGACTCCACTTACCTTTTCCAAGGTGCCACCTTACTCTCAAATTTGTGATATTTCCAAGATATGGGATCATGGAGCTCTRGGAACAAGTGTATCCGACTATTGATTTCAAAAGTTTTCAAGGATACACACATTATTTTGATATAAAATGGTTAAAAAACTCTCCAAGATTCGTAGGCCTCCCAATTAATCACATTGTAGAATTRTTGAGGTATATAAGTGAGATAGAATTTGAAGGGGAGGATGTTCTAGTAAAATTGTTCATACTTTCCCTACCATCCTTTTTGCAATATTGGATTAAGGGTTGTTGCAAAGATAAGGGTATAACATCTTTCATAGACATCATTAGTAGGTTTATTGAGTTTGTGAAACCACAATTCCAGACATATGAAGATGCCCTTCAAAATATCGCAATAGCCCTAGAGGACGAAGGATTCACCACTAAGATTGTGGAAGATCTCAGGGATGTGTACCATACTCAATACCGAGAACCCTCTGATGTAGAAGAAGAGATTTATGAAGAAGGTTCTCAACCCCTTGAAGAGGAGAAATATTTTTTCCATGATTCAATAGAATGTAGTAAAGACTTGACTAAAGAAGTGAGTTATGAGGATGAACCACTAGTATTCACTCCTCCGTACGATGAAGCTCTCCAAGATCCTATCTCTTTTGCACAAGACGAAGAGAATGATGTGAATAATTTTCCTTTCCAGGGTTTTGATGACACTTTGTTCTATGATTTAGAAGGTGAAGAAGTAAAGGAAACCTTGGAAGAGCTAGGTCCTTCATTTTCTGATGAAGGAGAAAATATGATTAAAGAGATGAGTACTGGGGATGATGTACTGGATGCTCTTCCATTTGATGAAGTCATCCAATCCTTTGATGCTCCTGCACAAAAAGAAGTGAAAACGATAAGTTACTTCCCTTTCCAAGATTTTGATGATGCTTTATTTTATGATTTGGAAAGAGAAGAAGTATTAGAGGAGCCCTTGGATGCATTAAATCCTTCATGTTATGATAAAGGTAGTGACATGGTTGATAATATTGATGATTTCATACATTTTGTAAGACGTAAGTGGGATGTGATTAGTTCTCATGAGGATCCCATTTATGATATGGAAGGATATCTTCGAATGTTTCCTTTACAACAACCATATGATGTTCCTAATAATTTTGACGTTTGGCAATAAGATGATGATATAATTACAAAATTTTTCCAAGCACCCAAGGATGACCCAATTCAATGTTCTCCTAATGATTTTCAGTCATACCTTGAGTATTTTGATGAGTATTCCTTTGAGCACTTGGATTTATTCTATGAAGAATATTATCAACCGTCGTTGTGCTCACATTTTGATAAAGGTGAGGACGTTTCTTTCCTAAAGAAGGATACTCGTGACAAGGCTATTTATCTCCCTCCGATTGTTTTACCTTGTTATGTCACTAAGGATGCAGTTGAGGAACATGTCTCTTGTTTCAAGTTTTCTTTAGGGAAAAAATTTCTGTTAGAATTCAAGGGGAGGTTGAATGCCTTAAAAAGTTTATTATCTCAATCTTTCAGCTTTCCCCTGAGAATTTGTTAGTTTCCCTCGAAGTTCTTGTTAATCCCTTATCAGACCCCAGGGAGTGATGACGTCCAAGGTAGTCAACCCTCATACTCTTTGCGCCATCCTTTTGAGTCCTTGACCTCTCATGATCCCTTTCTAAGATGGATTGATCACTTTTCTGGAAAGGTGACTTGGCATGATTTTGTCCCTCCCTCCCGCCTCCATGAGCTAGACTTTACGATTTCCTATGACATAATGCATGCTCTAACTCATTTTTATTTTGTTCTTGACTTGTCATTGTTTTGGTTTATGATGAAACATACAGGAATATATTATGAGGTATTGCTAGGATGGTTTCAGTGGTTATTTGACTACATCTAACATTCAAACAACAAGTAAGTAGATGTAGGTAGGAATTTGTATCCATTGCATATACCATTGCATATCATGCTATCATAGTTGTAGTTGCATTTTTCATATTGTCTTGTTTCATTATGTATATATGTATGCTCATAATAATATGTTAGACTAGAGATGATTTTATTTGTTTATTTTATCATATGGACGAGGGGTGATATCATCACCCTAGGGATTACTAATATATTTTGTTGAGATTTAGTAGGAACAGGTCATACCAGATATATTGAGGTTCTCATGCGCTCTACGGTGAGCACATGTCCCCGATTTGGATCCATATGTTATCCCCTAGCTTAGTGATAACTAAGGAGATCACATCTTGAGGCCCACAGGTCCTAGACATGGAGTACCGAGATCCAGATGACTTAAGCATGGCCTTGAAGGGCCCCTCTTTTCTTCAGTGCAGTCCACATATCACTAACAACATTATCCATCACACCATCTTGGTCCTGAAGTAGCACTGAGTCTTGCTCCATGAGGTAAATGAGTTAGGGTATCATGGGATGTATCACTCTGATTTTTTAAGCACTTGAACATGTTGTATTTGAATCCTTCTTCATTTCATGACGTTTTCTTGGAAATTATGCTCTTTGCCTTGTTCAAACCTGGAAGGGTGACACAATGCCCTAGTAAGTTGATTTCCCTTTAGGATGGGTTGCTACTGGGTGGATATTTGAAGATTCATCATCCCATACTTACCACTTTCCATCTTTCTTCCTTCCATATCCCCTTTCTGTTTTGGGCATTGGGATTGACTACATTATGAAGGGTTGTACCTTACGTCGTGGGAAGAAAGGGATAAAGGCCTAGAGGGTAAAAATAGCTAGCAAGAGTTAAAAGATAATTTTTAAACCTTCGAGATGCTTCACCCAGGGATCTCCGAGAAAGCAGTGAAAATATTCTCAGTAAGAAAAGGGGACCGACAAGATAACATAAAAACCCAAGGTACTAGTTGATGGATAGGAGGTCTCATCACAAGACGACCTATTATGACCATGGGTGTGTAGAAGTATGAAATTACCACCCATATGGTCACCAAACTAGGGTAGTGGATCTTGGTGGCATAGCCAAGAGAAAGGGGTCTCATTACGATCTAGTCTTCTCATTTCCGTGAAATATTTGTGGATAACGCTACCACCTCTGTCCATCAAGATAAGACATTGGCCCTCAACTATTCCCTTGAATCCCAAGAGAAAATTTTCAAAATAAATAAATCTAAGAATAAAAGGCAATGAATGGGCTAAGAAACAATTACATCCATGACAACGTGTAGCTCACCCTCCACAAAGGCACCCACAGGTAAGACTCTATATTTCCATGTTATCACATGCACCCTGTGCCCAAATATTTACCCCATTCCACCTCCTACACTTACATGACTTGTACTAGATTCCACTTGGGAAACACCCCAAACTTAAAAGAGGTTAGCTCAATAGGACACACTGAGACCCTCTCCAAAACTAACTTGTCAAATTGCATAACATATTTGAACATTTTTTGGGGTTAAGGGGGGTTTGATGCACATTTTTGGGTAATTTAATTATTAGATGTGATTTACATGCTATGATCCTTGTCACTTAGGAACCCTTGGATGACATACTTGTTGTTTCTGCAGGACCTTTCCTAGTGGACATGTACACATGAGGGAATTATTAGCTCATACCTTCATGGGGGCTCAAAGCCCACATATGGATGCTGAAACCCCAACCAGGGGTAAGAAGAGATTGAAAGCTTGCACCAGATGAAGGAAGGAAATTTCCTTTGGAGGCATTGTGGAAGAGCTTGGGAGGCCTTGGAAATCACCTCTACAGCCCTAAATGTGACCTGTTAGCTGAGGTTGCCACCTTGGAGGCATTCATGAAGCTATTGGCACGTGTGGGAAAATTTAAGGCCTTTCGAGGCCCAACATTTCATATCCTTTGCCCAACATCCCACACTTGAGGCCCAACGTCACCCTAGGAGGGCATGACGTCACCTTTGGAGGCCTATTTATATGCAAATTGAATTTATTTTCGTAAAAATGTAATTTTGTTGTAAATTGGCCAGGTCAACCCTGATATTTTGACCTAAAATAATTAAAGGTCAAAATTTGGTATAAATAAACATAAAGTGACATTCATTTTCATCATAACTCTCACTTGGGAGAGTGGAGGTTTGAAATTTTCTCCCTACTAAGGGTTATTGGCTGAAATAAGGAGGGCACTACTCTTTTAAGGCTTATTTTAGGACTTGGACAAATTTTATGAAGTTTTGTGGCAATCTTGCATGGTTTTACATGATTATTCTTGGTGCAAGTAAGTAGATTTTTACTTTGTCATTATAAATGGTTATGCTAATGGTTTGCGTGCTCATACAATATTATGAAATTGCATGTTTTAATTAATACTTGAAGTAAGAAAGTTAAAGTGTTAACTTTCTTGCTTTTCATTTCCCTAGATTTTGAATTGATCTAGTAACTAGTGAAACCCTAGGGCCCTAAAGTGCTAGCTCTCTATAGGTTTATAGTTAGTTATTGTGAAAAGTACTTTTCATCCATAAAAATCCAAGAAGAAGGAGGTGCTAGGGTCTAGAAGTGCCTACACCCTAGCTTCCTCACTTCTTAAGGTCAAACCTAGGAGGACTTAAGTTTCTACTCCTCCTAGGTCTTTCTCCCTCTTAGATTATGTGTAAAATCACTTGTTAGCATCCTTGAAGGAATCCTCCTACTTGAATCCAATACCCTTAGAAAGGAAATAGTCAAACATCACTCTTTGAGAAGTATCTTCAAACTCAAACTCCAAATTGTTTCATACTTGATTACCCTACTAACTTTAACTAGTTAACTAACCTAGCTTAGAGATGCTAACAACCACTTAATTACTGCTGATAATTCACTGTTACAACCATTTTTTGCAATCTATATCAGCCTACCAATCACCTTAGAATAACCCAGAATTTGTACAAGGCAAGTTACCATCAATATATGCTTAAGTGTTTGTTCAATTGCCTTTGTAGAGTGCATTTCTGAAGCTTGTTTACTATTGTCATTACTTCTATTTTACTGTTGTTACATTTAAATTAGATAACTTGTTTAGATCCAATTGTTGGATGGTATATTTAGAGAACTCACATAAAGACAAAGTATTATCATTGATGCTTTAAATGCTTGTTCACATTGTCTGCACAAGTGCATTCTTGTTGATACAAATTTGTAGCTATTATCATTTACTTATCGCTATCATTTACTTGTCATTTGCTGCATACATAGACAACCATCACATATTCACAAGTTTACTATCTTTTTGAAGCATCATTATCATTTGTTATTTCCTTTAACACTTGTTGTTGTATTGGTAAGGGGCATGTACACTTTATATTTATTTTGCTTCATCCTTCAAGACTTAAACTTGACTTGAGTGACCTATATAGAGGGGTAGTTTACTTATCATTTCTTTCCCTTCATCAACCCACTAGGTCTAGGGACATCTCCCTTGGAAAAGGGTATCCTGTTGGGGTGACAGTGACATGATTACCCTCATGTTACATCAATCTCGGCCTACTTTCCTTTAGTATTTGGGAAAGTACAGATTATCCGATAAGAGTGGGTATCACGACAAGATGAAATGGGATAACAAATGGGGAAATGAAGAAAAATATTTACCCGATGAACCATTAACTATTTGGGACTTGGTACGAAAGAAGTTAATAGAGACATTCTAGCAAGACATAAAATGAAATTCTATCAATGTGAGATAACTCAATGATTACTTACACATAAAAATCTTACAAAGTGGAAATATCCATGCATAAAAACATATAATTTGTTGTTTCACCCTAAATTCTTATCATCTAGGAGTAGAAAAATAACAAGTGAGAAAAAAATCTATCTGTTTTGTAAACATAAATAAAGTAAAGATGAAATGTTTCTAATTATATATTGTTCTATGTATAAACAAGTAAGACATAAACACTCAATTCAATATGAAAATTTGAATAACTTATCTAACTTATTCAATTAGACCAAAAATATTTTATTATATTATAAAATTTTTAAAATATGACTACAAAATGACTACATTACAAATAAAAACATATTTAAAATAAGTGAAATAAAAAATTAAATTTTGTGATGATATATATATAATTCTATATATCCCATAAATCTCCTATAAATATAAATAAAAAATGTTTTATAAAATATATTTTAATATTCAAAACATTATAAATTATAAATTAAAATCTCTTCCATTTTACAATACTCACAAATCCCATTGTTCATCCTTTACATTGTTCCTTTTCATTACCATTATTCACACACATGAGGAAGTTTAGTTCATACTGCAAATACCCATTGAAAGATTACCATGGTA
>ML843446.1:11892-28303 GCA_009831015.1 Picea engelmannii
AGGAAAAGATGCTAACTGAATATGAAAATGAATATACAGTCCCCAGAGAATAGCTTTTGAATCTCTCCATTAAAATGAATGGATACTAACTTAATATGAAAATGAATATACAGTCCTCCCAGAGAGCATTTGAGCGAAATACATGAAGACAATGATGGTGGTGCTTCTCCCATTCAAAGAGCAGAACATCGCTCTCCTGCTCAAAGAGATCATGATGGGGGCGTCTCTGTAGTACCCTATACTACTGACAGTGATAATGATGAGCAGAACAGACGTTCTAGAGCCATCCAGGATGAAGAAGTAGCTAATAATCCAACTGAAACTTCTCATCATGAAGATGATCCAGTGAACGAAGATGAAGACATGACCGTGCCTGCAAGCATTAATAGCCCTCGAGACGAAGCAGCCCACAGTCCGCAAGAGAAGTCTCAGAAAAATAGCGGTGCAGTGAGTGAGAGTGATTGATCTTTTTTCATTCTTCGCTTGATAATCTCTGTCTGTCTGTCTTGGATTTTTTCCCCATATGGGCACGATTTTCTACACGTTCAACAGCAAAATCCAGTTGATTAATGTCCAAATTCAGTTCTTATTATGTCAATTTGGTTCATGTAAAGGCAAATGAAGTTGTATAAGTTGAATTTAAAGGAAACCGAAGGCAACTTCAATTATCAATTGTTTTTAATGCTAAGTGATGAAGAAGTTTTGATGAGGAACGCGGAGTGCAACATCTGACTCCATTGACTCATCTGTATCATTTATTAATTGGAGTAGGATTTAGTTCCTAATTATTATTAATTTTTTTTTTTTTTTAATTATTTTATTAGTGATATTTGACATATTTGTGTGTGAACTGAAACATCTAATTCCCTGGACTCCTCTATATTAATAATATCCACGAATTAATGACAATTGTCCATTAATTAAGATTTTTATTACATTATATGAAAAATTGTAAAAACAAAAAAAATAGGAAATCATATTTAAACTTTTTCGCTTAAGTTAATTTTTTTAATATGACTATTTTGATTGTTTTTACTAAAATGCATGCTTAATTATAAGTTCAAATTGAGTGATGCTCTTTCACCTTTCAACATTCACTTGGAATCCTATAAGATCATAAAATTGATATTTATAGAAAAAAAAGATAGGTCTAAATTTATTTACATGAAAAATGTATTTAAGTTTATTTAAATATTGAAAAAATGTTCAAAATTCATTCTTATAAGATCATAAAATTGATATTTATATAAAAAAGGATAGGTCTAAGCTTATTTAAATACATGAAAAGATGTGTCTAATGTGTCTAATGATAAGAGGTATATAGTCTCTCATATTTAATACAATTAGCTAGTCTTGTCACATTATTTAAAAAATTCATGTTTCAAAATTCATCACCAAATGTTACTCTTAAGATTGGAAGAAAAGATAGGGGCTTCTTATTACGGTTATGAAATAGGGTTATGAAAATGAATTGAATATTAAGGCTAGTCTATCAACCCAAATAATAATAATAATATGGAAGATGTTAGTTTTTGGTGGCTAGTTTATCAACCTGTTGGCAACGATTATGTACCTACACAGGGTTTATGAAATTTTATTACTCTTTATGAGCGTTTCTCTAAACGACAGTTGTAAATCGTCACATTCTACCTATCATCTATTCATGTTTCGTTTTCATGACTGAAAGCATGAAAACTCGCAACTATCGTTACAATTCTGTTTTAAAATTTCATTGAAAGCATATGGTTTATTACAGAATTGTGGTTTCTTGCTATGAGCATGTTGCTCTCCTTGTTTGTGACCCTTTCGATTCTAAGCATGCCTAAGAGATTTGTGGTTATATGAACGAAAGATCCCCTCCATTTGATATTTGATTTTTTTGTATTGATTTTGGTTTGATGTTTGATTATATTTCTTTCATGAAACCTTTGACAATTCGATTTTGTAAACCAACCTAACTTTGCAATCAAACTTTGATGCGCGCACTATGTTTTCAGAGTACTTTGGTCCTAGTAGTACCAAGGTGGCATACAATGTACATGATGCCATTACTCCTTAGCATGACCTCGGGATTCACAAAACTCCTCACATGCATTTTGATTAAACACCATGCCCATTGTTTGAATCATCACATAACGTATTGATAAGGCTCGGGCTTAGGCTCTGTTTCGTTTTGAAAACCCTACCTGTGTGTTGTGCGTTAATCACCCACCCTCATCCAGGTGGATATCGGTGGCCACCCACCTTTTCCAATTGGCTCAAAACAACTTTCTGGCAATTTTGGCGATTTACTATTTTTAGCAGGTTTTAACTTTTGGGGCCATTTTGAGGGCCTAAATGAAGGTTTTTTGAGATCGAGGTTCTCAATGATAGCCAAAGGCATGATTGAGCCCCCAAAATGAATCTCCCCACCTTTCGAACGAGCTATAAAACGCCTAAAACGGAGATCGTATGCAAAAGTTACGGCCCCGGGAAGTTGATGTACTAACTTACCCAAACGAAGCCCACATGACTTTTGACACTTCATCTCCTAGGGTTAGGTTTTTGGATGTCAAGGACTTTTGGCATTCCCATTTATTGTAAAAGGGTCTTCAGAGCCTCATTGTAATCATCTTCTTGCGAATGCGAGTAGCTATCACATCTCTTCTTAGAGATAAGTTGCCACCATTCTAGCGAGTCTTTCACTCTGTATTTTTACAGTCTCTGTACATTTCTTTGATTAATAGAAATCATGTATTACTATATATCTGTGTTTATGGTTGCATCTTTGATACATTTCTGTTATATTATTGAATATCTGCAATATCTTTGTGCATTTCTTTAGTATCAGAGCAGGCTGCTCTTGATCATTTTTTCAGTGCATGTCCCCGATGAGGTCCGAGTATAACAAGTTGGGTCTTGAGCTTGTCTCTCTTGAAGAAAATCACTCTCACACACCCAAGAAACCCTCAGTGGCAGAAGAAAAGAGAAACGACGGAGCAGACGATCCTATCAATTTGTTGCTTGAGCAAGCTCTCACGCGACAGAGGGACGAAATGATGGAGAATTTTTCCCACATCCTTCAACGCCTGCCGATAGCATCAGGCACATCTTCATCAAGCAACCACTTTGGAGGCACCTTTCCTTTCAAGGTACATGTTAATTTTAATATTCCTATATTTGAAGGACAGATAGATGCAGAAGCCCTAGAAAAATGGTTAACTCTGCTAGAAGGTTATTTCTCTGTTCACAATTTTTCTGACAAAGAAAAGATCACCTTTGCACTCCTCAAAGCTCTCCCTCATGTCAAACATTCGTGGGAAACTTACTGGGAGAAAAGTTCCACAGAGGAGTCTGGAATATATGGGGCCTATCCCACCTGGGATTTTTTTGTGGATGCGGTAAAAGAACAGTATTACCCTGTTGGCAACTATGAGGACCAGTACATGAGATGGACCACACTGTGGTAAGAGAGGGGTCAAGCAGTTTTAGAGTTCACCAATACCTTCCATACCTTGCGCACCAAGCTGGGTATTAAAGACTTCGAGCGACATTTGGTTCTGAAATACCGTGGGGCTCTACATAGATACATCCAACTGAAATGGATTTTCTGGACATCTCATCACTCGGTGCTGCTTATCGATATGCTGATAAACTTGAGCAGAAATTTAAGCACTAGAACAAACGGGAATTTGGGTCTGAAAATCCGCAAAAACCAAAGTATGACAAAGACGACCCAAACAAACAGTCTCTCGAAAACCAGTCCAAGACACAGGAAAAGAAGGGTCACGGGAAGACAAAGAAGGACACCGAAAAATGGTGCAAGTTCCACAAAATCCCTTGGCACAACACCGATGAATGTCGCTCAAAATAGTCATTGGTGGCCGAGGTCAAAGACAAGGAGCCAAACCTTGATTCAGAATCTGATTCTGAAAATAATGGTAAAAGACAGATCATCGATGTAGACCCCACTGCTATTGTCGCGACTGCAACAATTCAACCAGAAGAACCAACAGATCCTTAAGAAGGGGAGCGCCTTTTTCATTCACATATGTGGGTGAAGGGGACCCCGCTGCATTTTATTGTTGATAGCGGAAGCTAGAAGAAAATCATCTCAACAGAGGTCGTCAAACAGTTGGAATTGTCGACAACACCACACCCGCAACCATACAACATTGGGTGGCTTCGCCAAGGACGAGATCTCCGTATCAACCAACAGTGTCGATTATCATACAACATCCAACCCTTCAAGGATGAGGTATTATGTGATGTTTCCCCACTCAATGTCTGTGATGTGCTCTTGGGCCAACCATATATGTGGAGACGCCATGTTGTTTATGAGTCTCGACCCTGTAGTGTCATTGTTACTTTGGGGGCACCTTCTATCCAACAAAAGCAGGTCGACAAGGTTGCAACAAAGCGCAAAGATTATTTCTGCACACCATCCTCTCATGTATCTTGACTTGTTGAACAACCTCAACCTCAACAGGTTCTTGATAGACTTCCTCAAACTGAGCAACGCGACATCTCCAACAAGACAAGTAGCTCACCAAGATGCAGATTCAACAAACGCTTTTCCTTCTCCCTTGGGAACTCAATGCAATGGAGACCATTGCTTCCTAAGGAGGGATGATTGATCCAAGTGGATATCGGTGGCCACCCACCTTTTCCAACTGGCTCAAAACAAATTTCTGGCAATTTACTATTTTTAGCAGGTTTTAACTTCCGGGGCCATTTTGAGGGCCTAAATGAAGGTTTTTCGAGATCGAGGTTGTCAATGATAGAAAAAGGAATATTGAGGCCCCAAAATGAATCTCCTTGATACCTTTCCAACGAGCTATCATACGCCTAAAACGGAGATCGTATGCAAAAGTTACGACCCCAGGAAGTTGATGTACTAACTTACCCAAACAGGGCCCACATGACTTTTGGCGCTTCATCTCCTAGGGTTAGGTTTTTTGATGTCTATGAATTTTGGCATTCTTGTTTATTGTAAAAGGGCCTTAAGAGCCTCATTGTAATCATCTTCTTGCGAATGCGAGTAGCCATCACATCTCTTCTCATAGATAAGCTGCCACCATTCTAGCGAGTCTTTCACTCTGTATTTTTACAGTCTTTGTACATTTCTCTGATTTATAGAAATCATGTATTACTATATATCTGTGTTTATGGTTGCATCTCTGATACATTTCTGTTATATTATTGAATATCTGCAATATCTCTGTGCATTTCTTTATTATATCTCCGCTCTCATTTCGTGCCAAAAATAATCCGGATCACACCCATTCAGTATGGCTCCAGTGGTAAGGGTCGAAACGAATGACGTCCAAACCCTGCTCTCATATGATAATGCTAGGGAATATTTGGAGAGGAACGGTTGGCATATTTTCATTGAAAAGTTTCAGGGGTTTAATCTTTAGGTCGCCCAAGAGTTTGCCTTAACCTTTGATGGCTATAGGGCAAAAATCGGTGATGTGCAATTGCAAGTAACTGAAGAGTTTCTGAGTCAGGCCACGGGATTGCTAGCAGTTGGTCATAAATGGTTCAAGAATGCGAAAGTGGAGGAGGTCCCTTGGACGTTACTGTTTACCTCACGAAAAATAACCACCTGTGATCGAGGTATGCCAATTTTGTTTTTGAAACCTAGGTGGCATGATTTACTTGCTGCAGTGAAGCAATTCATCACATGTGAGGGATGATTCAGATTTGTTTTCCTATATCATCTATGCCTTCTTATGAGTTTTATTAGTTTTCCATTGAATATGCCTTATTACCTGCTTAGAAGTCTGTATACAATGGGTAAACGATTTAGGAAACATAGGCCAGATTCAATTCTATTTCATCATGGTCTGATTAAAATAATTCTCATGCACCGGTTACAGTCACAAAATGATTGTTGGGATTTGTTCATTATGCAAAATGGTTTTGACAACCATGATTTGGGACATGTAGATAAGCCGGTCATTGTGGAAACCCTTGTAAACCCTATGGCCTCTTCCCCACCCTCGAGCTACCCTAATGTCATTCAACAGGACAGTCGACTGGTTACACATCCAAAGGATTGCACTAAAACTGTTAAGAAACCTACAGGAAAGAAACTAAAAGGTAGTGTTGATGTCAATTTCAAAAACAAAAGAGATGGTCGGTTGATTTCTTGAAGTGTTCAAAATAAAATGAAACCCTGCGCAGACATGATCAACATGATTGAAGTGAGCGAAAGCTCAGACTTATAAATTGACAAATTCCTTGCTGAAGAGGACCTCGTTTTATTCGAGTTATACCCTGACCGACCCTATGACTATGTTAATAATTTGCCTCCTTGTCTAAAGGACAACCCAGAATTTCCTAGTATCCAGCTCTGTGATAAATCTACCATTCGCATGGAGGATTCTCCAACCCGTAATGTTGTTTGTTCTGATGCAAACTCTTTACAGTCACAATGTGATGTGTGTTGATCGTGGATTGACAGATACTATAATGATGTCCCATTGCTACAGTCACAAATCAAGTCTTTAACAAGCCAAGTTGATATGTTGACAAATGAAAACAACAGACTTGAATCCATTATCCAAGGGAAGGAGAAGCATTTGAAATCTATAGGTCATGTGATTTTAAAAAACGTAGAGGCAACAACAGTGATCGTTAATTCAAAAATTTCTTGACATGATTTCATTTTATGATTAGAGGTATGTTTTAGTTAGCATGATCATTGCTATTCTTAAGTTAGGATATTTGTTTTGATTGAACAAAACTATTATTATTATTAAGATTAGGCTATTTTGTTTATTTAATAAAATAAGATTGCATTTGCTATTATAACTAGCTACAGAATCGAAAGATTTTGTAGCCAGTTAAGAAAATTCGAATTGTTTGATTTAGTGACTGAAAACATATCTGAGATCTTCTTATTTTCTTTTGTTTTCAGGATAATTCAGGAGCCTATGATTTCAAAGATGATATGATCCACGTTTAAGATATCTCAGTCACATCTATTTTGTATTTTGAGTAAACATAATTAGATTGTTGGTAGTGTTTTGATATCTAGTGAAATCAGGGTGGTTGCATCCCCCATTATTTTTTGGAACCAATTTGATCTTATCAACATGAAACAATTATGTTTTCTGAAACCTATATAAACATATCATTTTGTAAACATTTGATCATCTTGGTCTGGGGCAAGAATATGGATATTTACATACAGACTTGAATGACACAGAATACATTACATCTTTAGCTTTTTGTATCATGTTTTAATTTAAGTTCTGATTATCTCAATATGATGATAGATGATGATAGACTTTCATTTGCATGATTTATTGTTATTTGAGATAATCCTTTTCACACATTTCCCATATCTCGTGTCTCAAATATAACATACAATGATCCTCTATTCAATTTAAATTAGAAGATTTATCTTTAATTTCAATTGAATGTTTACATGCAAGTTCTTACAGGAAGAATTATCTCATTGTAGTTACTTGCAAATTATAAGACTACTGTGACTGCATCTATTATGTGTTCTGTTATTATAATTCAATCTCCATCATTATCATTTCTCATTTATTAGGGGCAATCTCAAGATCTGTAGCAGGTTTACTTCAACATATAAAGGTGGCTGGATATTCAATATCAAACAGACATTGGATGCAATAACATGTTAGCCTGTTATTTGATTTCAGTAGTTTGTTGAATATAGAAGTTTCCTATATATAGAACATTTTCTACTATCTATTATTTTCTGTTCAATTAGGCAGTTTAATGTTTGATTTCACGAGTGCATACATTTAAGAAAATAAACCAAAAAAAGATTAGGTAGTATTTTCATTTTCCTTATTATTATTGCTAAAGTACTCAATCTACACTTGATTTTTGCGAGTTTAAATTAAAACTCGTGTTTTGTACAGATTGTATATAAAGTTATTGATTATAATTTCAGTTAAATAAATTGTACATATATATATTTAAATGCACTTATAGATTTTAGTGATTGTTATTTATTAGGTTATTGTTTTTCCTTTAGTTAATTTTTCGCTTTCTTTAGGACTTAGATTGGCCAACGGAGCTGCAAAACCCGTCGAAGTGAATTAATCCAAATGGCTTGGGTTAATTAGACAACCCTAGACCAGATTCACTCCTCCAGTTGATGAGTGGTCAATTTCGCCCGTCAACAAATGGCGCTAGAAGGAGGGCATGAAAACTATTAATGGCACGAGGAGGTCACAAGACTCCTCCCCCACCTACTCGCTCACCTATAGTAACTAGAAGTCATTTAGACGACAACATTATCCCTCAAACAACAACCACATCAAACGATGATCCACGGATCACAATTGAACCAGTAACTCCAAATCCCACAGGTGGCGACATACAAGATATTGTTCGTCAATCCCTCATAAGAATGCATAGTGCCTTAGCCCATATTAGACAACCAAGTCGACCTTTGAACCAACCATTAGACTTCTCTGATATCAGGGAAAAACTCGTAGGTACTGATCTTACCTTAAACCCTACGGATCAAGATCATATCCTCACTCCTATAGCAGGAGGATCTGGTATTTCGTCATCACCACCCCCTTCATCTCCTTCTTCTTTTGGAAAAGAATCCTCAAATGAAGGCAGTTCCTCATCTCAGCCTTTGACACCACCCACACCTATGGCCAATCCGAACAATTCCGCCAGACCCTGGCTCGACCAAGATGCAGTGGCCATACCTGGGCCCCAACATCCTTTACCTAAACACCCGGAGAAATGGCTTCCTAAATTTGACCCAGACTCCAAGCAGATCGTTGAAGATCACATCAAAAATTTTATGCTAGCCATTAGGCTGCATAGTGTTGAGCACGAAGACGTAGTGTGCAGATTGTTTCCCTACACCTTTGAAGGCAATGCCTCTACCTGGTACTTTGCCCAACAACCCCACACCATTGTGTCATGGGATACATTCGAGTCCTGTTTCCTTAAGAAGTTCAGAGACGACAAGTCTCCTGAAGTTCTAGTCATGGAGCTTTCTAGTTTAAAAATGAACCCCAAAGAAATGATAAAAGACTTTAATCAAAGGTTCCTGACACTAAAGAACTGAATCCCCACGGATTCGATGCCTGCCAAAAATCTTATTGTCGCATACTACACAAAATCCTTACATCAAAACATAGCCATTTGGGTAAAGAGGTCCAAGAAATCCACATTGTTAGAATCCTTCGAAGAGGCGAGTCAAATCGATAAATATATTCTCATCTTAAAAGACGATACCGGTAATGAGATAGAGACTAGTTCATCCTCCAAGAAGAAAATCAAAATCCTTCCTAGACCTCCCCAAAATAAAGCTCAACTTGAGAGTTCAGATCTAGAAAACTTACAGAAAGTCGTTCATAAGTTATCCAATCAAGTTATAGATTTGAAAATATTGGCTCAAGAAGCTTCTTCGAGCAAAGGGCCTTACAAACCCCCTTTTAGGAAGCTTTTTCCCACAAACCGATCTAACTCAAATTATGAAGGGCTAAATCTAGAAATCTTACAATTTGCTATTCAAACGATTCTAGAAGAACATGATAACTTGATTCCTCCCGAGATGCTTGAAGAAGTAGTTGAACAAGAGACAATAGAAGAAGATGAATCCTCTCCAAACATTTTCGAACATTTTTCAGATAACATTTTTCAGATAACATTTTTCAAAACAGTGCATCCTTACAATACCAGGAGCAAGACAATGAATAAGTCTTCTTCTGAAATTGCAACTACTGTGCCTCCAAAGCAGTCTAAATCAATTGAGACTAAACAGAATTCAGCAAACCCAAGTTTAGATTATGATTTGATTGAAGATCTAAAGAAACTTAGGGCTAACATTTCTGTTTACGAATTATTAAAATTCCCTTTTCTTTTGCAAAAGATGCTGTAGAATATTGTGGAAAACAACAAAAACAACAATCCGAACAACAACAAAGGTGTTGAAAATAGCCCCAAAACTCCTCAGAAGGCCTCTGCAAAAACTATATCCGAGCCTCATGATAAAAGAGACCTTCCTGTAAATAGTGTAACAAATGTAGATAAACTAGTTTCAGGGTCTGCGATTAAAAAACATCAAGCTTCTACTGTTAATACTCGCAGAAATGTCCCTCCCTTTTTGTTGACTTTTGAAATTTTCAATAGGAATGTACATAACTGTATGGTAGATTCAAGTGCGTCATCTAACGCAATGCCTTGGTTTGTCTGTAAAAAAGTTAATGCCGAAGTTCAACCGTCCACCTTGAAAATTATCCAGCTTGATTGAACTAGTGTTAAAGTGATAGGCGAATTAAAAAATGTGTTTATCAGATTATCATCTAATCCTAAAGTCCATCAAGTGATTGATATCATTGTTGTAGATATCCCAGAAGTATATGGTTTGTTTTTAAGTAGAGATTGGTCAGAACAATTACATGGCTATTTTGCAACGGATTGGTCTCACTTGTGGTTGCCCGAGAATGGAAAGCCTAACAGAATCAAGGTAAATTGTGAATGTTGTCTTAAGTTCACGGTAATTGATTTAAATGATCCCAATGAACCATTCACTGCTTCTGCCAATTTGCCTGAAATATAGGGGATGGACACTTTTTTCGAAAATTTCATGGCCAAAACTTCTACCATCACTGACCCAGAACAACAATCTAAAATTATGACATGCACACAATCAACAACCTTCTCTCAGTGGTCACATGCATCTGACGAAAATCAAATATGGTCTCTTTACTTCGATGGGTCAAAATCTAAGGAAGGAGCTGGTGCAGGGTGCGTGCTCATCAATCCAGCAGGTAACAAGACTTTGATTGCTTGCCGGTTAGAATTCGAATGTACAAACAACACGATTGAATATGAGGCACTCCTGCAAGGTTTCAGAAAAGTGCTAGATTTGAACATTCAAAATTTGACTGTCTTTGGCGATTCAGGAATCGTGGTTAGACAGGTAAAAAATTCTATCCACTGTTTATCTCTGCACCTTAAAAGCTATCAGACTGAGGTATGGAATTTGATGAACAAGTTTTATGCTTTCAACATAAATTCCATTCCTAGATTAAATAATTCTGAGGCTGATTTGTTAGCTAACGTTGCCTCAAAACTTTTTCCTGCAGAAGGCCTATCTCCGAATGCATTTTCCGTCGAACTGTTGTTCAGACCGTCCATCCTGGACAACATCACGAATTGGAGAGTCTTCGATGACGATCAACAGATCATAAGTTTTCTACATATGGAAGAAACTTTCCAAGGTACGGTGATTGACGAAGGTACCCATGACGAAAATCTTCGCGATTTTATGGTAATACTAGATCCAAGATCCTTGGAATCTGCATCAAACATGGTAAACTCTATCCTGAAATCTGTGGTTAGGTTAGAAATTTTTTATGATCTTCACGATAAGTTCAGAAAATCAGTGAATTGTAAAACGAATAGTTCCTCTTTGACACATGAAAAAGTAAATTTGGGAACTAAAGATAACCCACAGTGCATCAATTTAGGGTTGGGGTGTTTTGAGCAAGAAAATGTAGCATTTATTAAGTTGTTTAAGGAATTCAAATATGTTTTTGCCTGGACATACAACAACCTAAAAACCTTTGATCCTAACATCATACAACACATTATTCCCATGAAATCCTATACCCAACCTTTTCAACAAAAGTTAAGGAAGATGCACCCAAAACTTGAACCAATAGTCAAGAAGGAATTAAACAAACTCCTAAATGCTAAAATAATATTTCCAGTAAGGCACACACAATGGGTCTATAATCTTGTCCCTGTTAGAAAGAAGAGTGGTGAAATCCGACTATGTGTTGATTTCCGAAATCTTAACCGAGCGTCTGATAAAGACAACTACCCTGTCCCTCCCATGGAGAAGATCCTTCAACAAGTATCCGGTTCTGAAAGATTATCCTTGTTGGATGGATTTTCAGGGTATAACCAAGTCCTTATGTCTCCCCCAGACCAGCTCAAAACTACTTTCCGTACCCCATGGGGCACCTACGCTTATAGAAAGATGCCCTTTGGGCTCATAAACGCTGGTGCCACTTTTCAGAGAGCGATGGATATCGCTTTCTGCAGCTTAATCAATCAATCTGTAGTAGTTTACCTGGATGACGTCACTGTCTTCTAAAAAAATAAAGGAGATCATATAGCTCATTTAAGATCTGTTCTACATTGATGTTATAAGTACGACATTTCTTTAAATCCTAAAAAACCTGTCTTCGCAGTAGAACAAGGTAAGCTCCTCGGATTCATTGTATCAAATGAAGGGATGATTATCGACCCTGAAATGACCCAATTCATTTCAAAACTCCCCCCTCCCTCGTCAAAAAAGTCCATGCAATCTTTCTTAGTACAGATAAACTTTGTTAGGAGATTTGTCCCCAGCTTTTCAGAAATGGTGAGACCATTACAAAACTTAATAAAAAATGATGTACAATACCATTGGGGACCTTTAGAAAGTCAGGCTTTCGATTCAATAAAAAAAGCCATAATAGATGCTCCTTCTCTAACGAGCCCTGATTTTTCATGAGATTTCACCCTTTACACGTTTGCCTTTGACTGATCTTACGCTGTTGTCCTAACTCAAAAGAACGCTGAAAATAATGAAGTCCCAATTGCCTTTATGAGATCAACCTTCAAGGGAGAAGAACTTAATTACCTAGCAATAGATCAACAAGCTTATGCTGTTTTTAAAGCAAAAAATCACTTTCGATCTTATCTGTTGAAATCTAGGACAAAAATCATTGTCCCTTACCCGACTGTCAGAATTTTGTTAGTACAGAAAGAACTAGGCAAAAAAAGGGCAAACTGGGTCACATCCTTACAAGAATATGACATAGAAATCACCCTAGCACAAATTGTTAGAGGCCAAGGTTTATGCAAGTTGGTCGCCGATTCAGCTATAGGACAACAAAATGAAACTGATATGTTAAATCCAGATCAGCACTATCAAAATCAAATTTGCTGTGCACAAAACCTTGTTAGTTTCTGGTATGATGACATCAAATTTTGTCTTATACACAGATCAACTCCCTGTCACCTTGATCCCCAAAAAAGGAGAGAACTAAAATTAAAATCTGCTTCTTTTCAGCTGATTAATGGTATTTTGTTTTACCAAAACTTTGATGGAATACTTATGCGTTGTTTTAAAAAAGATGAAGCAGAAAAAGTCTTATTGGAGTTACATGCAGGGGAAGCTGGTGGGCATTTCGGTGGAGACACCACCGCCCACAAAGTATTAAGAGCAGGTTATTATTGGCCTACCCTTTTCAAAAACGCTCATGCCTTATGTCGCAAGTGTGTGATTTGTCAAAAGGCATTTGGACGGATACAAAAACCAACATTCCCTTTACAACCGGTTTCGGTAGACTCCCATTTTTAGCAGTGGGGCCTAGATATTATAGGCCCAATCAATCCGGTATCCTTGCAGCAACATAAATACATCATAACAACCACAAATTATTTCATCAGGTGGTCTGAGGCTGCCCCATTAAAAGATGTAAATACCATCCAGGTGATATCCTTTCTAAATTCAAATACCATCACTCATTTTGGTATTCTTGAATGCTTAGTATTTGACAATGCTTCATAGTTTTCGTGTCTTGAAATGAGTGATTTCGCTCTAGAAAAAGGAATTAAATTAAAATACTCTGTCAGCTATTACCCCCAAGGCAATGGTTTGGCAAAATCAACTAATAAAAATCTGATCAAAATTATCAAGAGAACGGTCTCTGAAAACCATAAAGACTGGCATAACAAACTGTTGAACGCAATCTGGGCTAACAGAGTGACTCCTAAAACTGTTGTGGGTAACTCACCTTTCTTTCTCGTTTACGACAGGGAAGCGATTCTTCCACTGCATGTCCTTCTTCCATATTTGCAGTTATCGCAGAAGGTACAGGAAGAAGACTGTCCCCTCTTGGAGAGTCAAATTAACGCTTTGTTAAAGTTAGAGGAGGTGAGGGTTCAAACAAAATGAAAATTGGATCAACATCAACTCATTGTCAAAAATTGGTTTGATTCCAATTCCGCCTCTGACAGAAATTTTGAGGTAGGTGACCTTGTCCTAAAATGGGACAAAACCCATGAGGGAAAAGGAGAGCATACTAAGTTTCAGAACTTGTGGTTGGGACCATTTTTAATTGCTGAGAAACTGGGTCCCAGTTCCTTTTGCTTACATAATTTAGAGGGGCAACCAGACACCTTCCCAGTGAATGTCCAAGCTCTAAAAAAATACTTTGCCTGATGATGCTCCCATTCACCCTTTGTAAATATTTTCTGTTTTGTTTTATTTGCTATTTGTTTTTCTTTTTTGGTTTGTTTTGGTTCTCATTTCTGCTTATCGGTCTTTCTTTTGAAACACATATGCCTACCACTACGGGCTAGCTCAGACTAAGAAAGCAGAAAAAATTCTCCTTGAAAATGACTACTGAAAGTTGTTAAAACATCAATTGTTGTATTTCTCTGAAAATTGGAGCCCCGTTGAAGATGACTTGTTGTTTGAAAAACATTTTCTTGGTTTCAATCTGCAATTGAAAGTATTCATGACCATCTATAAAAATCCTTTTTACGTTGTCCCTGTTGTTTAAGAGAACAACTCAATGATGTATCCTTGTTCTTGAAAGCCAGTTTTATTAATAAACTATTTCTAGATCTTGATGAAGGACAACTATTTTTTTTCAAGGTCTGTGACATATTAAAAATGTGTTAAAAAACTAGAATTTTCAGCGTCACCCCGCTCTATTGAATATATTTAAAGACTATAATATAAACTTTCAGAGAGCTGTGGGAAGTTCTTGTAAACCCGCCGAGACACTGAATAGGTCTACTGGCAGCGGGTAAATGCATGCATGATGCCAAGATAACTTCACCGGGGTACTGAACAGGCCCGCTGGCAGTGAAGCAATGTCAGGTAAAAGAAAATTCTCAGTTATGGATTCTGTTTTGACCTTAAACGTCCTTCGTTCTGATCTGAAATTTCTTAACATGATACATATATCAGAGTGGGCTAATTGACATCCTTGTTGGGGCTGTGGACGCCTGCTGGCAACAACGACCCTGTCAATAGTATTGAAGATTTTAACTTTACATCGTGGCTCTCTTTTGCTAAGATTGTCAACAGTTTTCATTTCTTTAAAAATAACAGTTGTCTGAAATGGGATTGCGTCATAATTATTTGAGATGCTCAAACAACTTTTCGGTTGTTTTCGATTCGAAGTTTTTTCTGATTATTCTAACCTGAACTCATTCATTTGACAGAGATAACTTCTTCTCCCAGCATGTCGCCATTGTTGGCAGTGATTATGTAATTATTATTTTTATAAGCTGCCTACACAGGGTCTATGAAATTTTATTACTCTTTATGAGCGTTTCTCTAAACGACAGTTGTAAATCATCACATTCTACCTATCATCTATTCATGTTTCATTTTCATGACTAAAAACATGAAAACTCGCAAATATCGTTACTATTCTATTTTAAACTTTCATTGAAAGCATATGGTTTATTACAGAATTGTGGTTTCTTTCTATGAGCATGTTGCTCTCCTTGTTTGTGACCCTTTCGATTCTAAGCATGCCTAAGAGATTTGTGGTTATATGAACAAAAGATCCCCTCCATTTGATATTCGATTATTTTGTATTGATTTTGGTTTGATGTTTGATTATATTTCTTTCATGAAACCTTTGACTATTCGATTTTGTAAACCGACCTAACTTTGCAATCAAACATTGATGCACGCACTATGTTTTCAGAGTACTTTGGTCCTAACAGTACCAAGGTGGCATACAATGTACATGATGCCATTACTCCTTAGCATGACCTCGGGATTCACAAAACTCCTCACACGTGTTTTGATTAAACACCATGCCCATCGTTTGAATCATCACAACACGTATTGATAAGGCTCGGGCTTTGGCTCTGTTTCGTTTTGCAAACCCTACCTGTGTGTTGTGCGTTAATCACCCACCCATTCAGTATGGCTCCAGTGGTAAGGGTCGAACCGAATGGCGTCCAAACCCTGCTCTCATATGATAATGTTAGGGAATGTTTGGAGAGGAATGGTTGGAATATTTTCATTGAAAAGTTTCATGGGTTTAATCTTCAGATTGCCTAAGAGTTTTCCTTAACCTTTGATGGCTGTAGGGAAAAAATCGGTGATGTGCAATTGGAAGTAACTGAAGAGTTCCTGAGTCAGGCCACGTGATTGCCAGCAATTGGTCAGAAATGGTTCAAGAATGCGAAAGTGGAGGAGGTCCCTTGGACGTTACTGTTTACCTCACGAAAAATAACCACCTGTGTGTTAATGTTTTATGCTGATATTATAGTTCTTTGCATTTCATAAGATAAGAGCATAATAAGAACAAGATCACTGAGAAATACACATCCACAATAGACACAACATTTATCCTGGGAAACCCTCTAGGGGAAGAAAACCCAG
>ML843446.1:33862-50511 GCA_009831015.1 Picea engelmannii
TACAATTACCGACTTGATTAATCCTCAATGGGGATTAATCTAATAATAAAAATAATCATAATGACATGATTAATCCACAATGGGGATTTAATCCAATAACAAAATAATAAGAATGCTCTTCGCAGTTACATTATTTCAACACTTTGATCGAGGTATAAATTGTACACATATATATTTAAATGCACTTATAGATTTTAGTGATTGTTATTTATTAGGTTATTGTTTTTCCTTTAGTTTTTTTTTGCTTTCTTTAGGACTTAGATCGGCCAACGGAGCCGCAAAACCCGTCGGAGTGAATTAATCCAAACGTATTGGGTTAATTAGACAACCCCAGAACGGATTCACTCCTCCAGTTGACGAGCGGTCAATTTCCCCCGTCAACACAACCCAAGAAGATGTTAGTTTTTGGTCGCATTGACTTTCTCTCCATGGGAACAAGGGTTTGAATGATGAAGGTGATTCCTTAAATCATGGTTGTTGTATGTGGGGAGATTTCTTTGAGGTATATTATTAGAAATTAAGTTTTGTAACTGTTTTTTACATTTATGATGATTGGCATATTCTATTTTTGGTTAGTATAAGGTCTCACAAATTATATGCTAGTTATAATATATTCCTCTTACATAGTTATGATAGATTCCTTACACAATTATGGCAAATATTTTTCATGGAATAATTTGTAAGAACTATTCTAGGCATAGATAGGGTGCATTGCTTGGGATAGATTCCTTTGTATGTGGGGAGATTTCTTTGAGGTATATTATTAGAAATTAAGTTTTGTAACTGTTTTTCCCTCTCGTCAAGTTTGATTACATGATGGAGGTGCATGGGTTAGGGTTATACATTTGACATGTAAGTTGTGTAAACATATAGTATGAGAGTGTGAAGGGATGAGAGAAGCCATTATAGTACATCTTTGGTAGTATTAATCCTTTTATTCTCTTACTAAGAAGATAGTCATTGTTGTAATAATACTCAATACAATAAAAATGGAACCCCTACCTTTCCTAGTAGCCCAATATCTAACATAACTAGCTCAACATGTATGAGTAATGGAAGTTGACATGACATCCACTCAATATCATGGTGGTCAACAACATAGGTCAACTTGTGAGAAGTATAACTTCAGCATACAAACTCTGATTGAGGTGATTTTCATGTCATTGAATATCTCTTGAAGGATTGAGAGGATATGAACTATGCTTACAAAGTTTTGAACCCAAAAACAACCATTTAAGGCTTCAAACAAGCTTTGTAAGATTATGAAAACTTAAATTTATTGAAATTATTTTATAAGTCATATTCGACACATTTGTGTGTAAATTTCAACACCTAATTCCCTTGACTCCTCTATATTAATAATATCTATAAATTAATGAAAATTGATGAGGAGTTAAGATTTTTCTTATATTTATTACATTATATGCAACTAAAATAGAAAATCATATTCAAACCTTTCACTTGAAAATTAATTTTTTATCAATATTTTTTATTGTTTTTTTTTAACAATAAAAAATTTCTCTCTTATATTTATAAGAAATATAATCTGGTTACAAATATCAGCCGTCTCGCCACATAAAGGAAATTTTAGAATAGCTCTATACCGAGCCCCGAGGAAAGAGGCGGAGGCAGAGCCAGAAACCAAGGGAATCCGGACTGAAGAAAAAAACCCAGAGTTATAGAGCTGTCCGTCCAGTCTCAGAGTACAGACAGGAAAAATGTAGATTCTTAGAAACCAAGCCAGCAATTTAATTTGAAGGAATTTGAGAGAGATTATAAGATGTTTATGAAAAGTGTGGGGGCCCTCGTGGTTATCAAGCCAGTGATTAATGGAGAGAAGCCCGACTTGATTTTTAAGAGCAATTTTTGAGAGAGCATTAACCTTTTTATTTTTTTCTCTCAGGATATGTAGGTATGTGACCTGTCTGAAATTTTGTTGAAGCTCCCGAGTTCTGTCTATCTAGCCAAGGAGAGCGGTAACCTATAGCTTGCTTTTGGAGTTTAACCACTCTATTATAATTTTTGAATCTCCAAGGAGTTTAAGGTAGAGAAAGTTGTGCCTAGTCGCCAGGAGGAGTGATGCCCAACCCCCCACAATTTTTCCTTTGTGTTGGATCCAGGGCCACCAGTAAGAGTCCAATAGATGAAAGATGTCTTTGAAATATGTAGAAGGCCGCCAACACCGCATTTGAGCCCAACACCGCATTTGAGCCCATTTGAGAGTGCAACACTGCCAAACCATGCTGTGGGCAAAGTCGAACAGAGTCAGGAAACGAAGGAGCTTTGGACGATGTAATCTCTGGTGAGAGGTAGACCAAGAGTCAAAAGCGCCCAGGGCTCTGTGGACCACCCCCGAGATGGAGGGAGTCAAGCTACCAAAGACTGTGTTGTTTCTTTCTAGCCAGAGGAACCAGCAGAAAAAGGGAGGTAGAAGGAGATAGGTACGTTGGTGTAAGCTCCACACAGTGAGACAGTCCTGAAGAGTTGGTCCTTGCCAGGAAAATGGTTGTTGAAGCAAATCTGCCATACGTGCCCAGACGCCTCTAGTGAATGGATAGTCAATGAAAATGTGACATGCAAATTCCTCATCCCCGTGACAGAGGTGACAAAAACTGGGGTTGATCTTGCCCTTATTTTGAAGAGTGTTCCAGGTATTCATTTTGCATTCTAGGGAGAGCCAGATGAATAACTTGATCTTCGTCGGCATTTTCCAGTTCCAAATATTTTTTCTCCAGTGATCTGTAGGTAGCGACCAGATTAAATGTGTAATGGTTGTATATAAATTGTTGACAGAAGGGCGCCCAGAGGCATCGCCACCGATCCAACAAAGAGTGTCCTCTTTTTCCGAGAGCTTAATTCCTACAGCTGTAAGAAAGGAGGTAAAATTTTTCCATTCAGTAGCTAATACTACTCGCAGGCCTAGTTCTTCACTGTTGCACCAACAATGAGATAAAGTTACCGTGTCACTTGGACGTTTTGCTTGGAAGAGGTAATATATCTGTAAGGCGTGTAGATGGTCCAGAAGCTGTGCCAAAATTAAAGAGGAGGCTCCCAAGCCTAGAATACAATCCCTGCCAATATGGATGGACTGACCCATTCCCGGATACCAAGAGAGCCAGAAAGTAATTAGAGGGGCAGTCCTGGCCAGATTTCTCCAGGTATAGGATGCAAAATGAGGAAATTGTGGGGGCGATCTAAGCCAGGTAGAGGCTGAGAGATGGGGAAGGTACTTGTCCAAGATAACTGAGTGCCAAATTCCTAAAGAAAAAAGAACCTGTTTGATGAGATTTTTGTGGTGAGGAGTGTTTTTAGGTGTGTTTGGAGAGACCACAGTATTGTCAATGGATTGTCGATGTTTCAGAACCATGGATTGTCGATGTTTCAGAACCATATTAGGATCCATCATCGTAACAGAAATCCTGGGTTATAATTAGAGGGAAGAGTTGGTTATAAATACTGATACTAAGTTTGCGGGGGGATTATGTGTCGGTTGGAGTTTTATGGTGAGAATTGGATTAGGTTTAATTAGGGTTTTTTTATTTGCAGCAAGAGCCAGATTGAAGAGGTGTATGTTTTGAAGGCCCCAACCTCCTTTCCATTTTGGTTTAGCAAGTGTAGTCCAACTATAGAGAGGGAGGCGGGAGGAGGTCGAACAACCCGACTAGATAAAGTTGTAAGTAAGCTTGCGGAGTTTATGAAGAACAGTGATTGGGAGAGCAACCAATGCCATCCAATAAATTGGTTGGCCTTCAAGAACTGCTTTTAAGAGAGTAAAAGGTCCACCGAGAGAGAGCCAACGATTGCACCAGTTCTCATTTTTTTCTTTCACTTTTTCGAGGATCCAGTTCCTGAGACCCTGCAGGAGTTGCCTTAATAAAAAAGCCAAGATAATCAAAACCTTTAGACAAATTTGTGAAGGTGTGGGGGAAGAGTGGCTGAAGAGAGAAAAGGGACTGATCGGTGAGGTTTGAGAAATGAAAAGTAGACTTGTTCCAGTTTATTTGAAGGCCAGTGGAATTACAGAGGAGCAGTAAAATGGAGTTGATTTCTCGCCATTCCGTTAATGAATCGTTTGTCCTGATCATGACATCGTCAATGAAGAGAAGGTGGAGGATCTTTAACAACCTTGAGACTCTTACCCCTGTCAGGTTGCCTTACAATTGGTTGCGCTCGAGAAGAATGGACATGCCTTCCATAATTAGAATAAAAAGTAATGGAGATAGTGGGCAGCCTTGGCGCAAGCCTCTGCCACTACGGAAGAAAGGTGAGGGTTCACCATTGACCAACACTGAGAAATTGGTCATCGTAACGCAACCCATGATCCAATTGATAGTTGTCATGATGAAACCTGTGTACCAAAATCAACAGAAGAAAGTCCTAGTCGATGCAGTCAAAGACCTTTTTAAAATCTAATTTTAGAATTAGTGCCTTTGCTTTTTATATTTTTATACTATAGAGACATTCTTGGGATGTTCCTATAGCGTCGAGAATCTGTCTTCATTGGAGAAATCGTAGTTGTTCGCTAGACAAGGAGCAGGAAAGAACCAGTTTTAGATGGTTGGCTATCAGTTTTGTGATCGATTTGTAGCATAAGTTACAGAGTGATATAGGTCTGTAGTTTCCAAAGGATAGGGGATTATTTTCTTTCGGAATCAGGGTTAGGTAAGTAGAGTTTAACAAGCCTGAAAGTTTACCCCGAAGCCTGGAGTCTTCAACCAGATCAAGTAGTTCAGGGCTTATTATATTAAAATAATAGAGAAAAAATTCGACGGTCCAACCATCCGGGTCGGGGCTCTTATCAGTTTTAAAGGAGAGAAGGATATCTTTTACCTCCTGTAATGAACAAGGTCGATCCATGAGGCTAATGTCCTCCGCCGTTGCCATTCTGGGATAGAGGCTGGCCACACTAACCGAATCGACAATTTGGGGATCCGATTTAGCTCCATAAAACTTCTTGAAGTGTTCAGAAGCTGCTAAATTTAATAAATACTGATCCTTTATAGAGTTGCATGCACCATCTGTTATTGCCCAAATGTGTTTTTTATTTATGCGGTTGCTGGCATAAGCATGGAAGAAATTCGTGTTACTGTCCCCACATCACACTTGATCCAAGTGGCTTTGCTATGTTGGCGCCACAGTGCCTCTTCAGCCAGGAGGAGGTCGTTTCTCTCCGTCTCCAGACACTGTATATTTGTATCACAGTGAGGCAGATCGTCGGTCTTGAGGGAAAGTTCCAGCAGAGTATTCTCCAATTTTTTAAATGCATGTCTAGTTATAAGTTCAAATTGAGTGATCCTCTTCCACCTTTCAAAAGTTCTCGATCTTTTGTTGGAATACAATAGGATTAGAAAATTGATATTGATGGAAAAAATGTGTTTATGCATATTTAAATATATGAAAAATAGGGGCTTCTTAAAATGTGTTAAAGTTCATTGGCTTCTTAAAATGATAGGGGCTTCTTAAAATGCATTAAAGCTTAGTGACTTAAAGGAAAGGTTTTTTGGATTCCTTAGGAGATAATATAACTTCCCATTCCATGATTACACAAAACATGTCAACTTCTAATTAAATAAAGTAAATATTTTTTTATTTGTGCTCGTCTTTTTCTTTCTTTTTAAAAGGAAAGGTTTTTTTGGATTCCTTACGAGGTAACACAACTTCCCATTCCATGATTACACAAAACATATCAAATTTTAATTATAGAAACAAAATATTTTTTATTTGTACCTGTGTTTTCTTCTTCATTTTTCTTTTGTCTCCTCTTCCACACTACTTCACTCTTCTCCTTATCCATCTTATTTCCTCTTCACTCTTTTTTATGCATCATCTCATATGGACCTTTCTCCAATTACACAAAAAATGTCAACCTCTAATTATAGAAATCAAATATTTTTTGTTTGTGTTCTCATCTTCTTCCCTTTCTTTTGTCTCTTCTACTACACTACTTCACTCTTCTCCTTATCCATTTAACAATGGTCTTCTTCCCTCTTCACTCTTTTTTATGATTGATTTCATATCTACATTTATCCTCGTGAATTTCTTCTTTCCTCTTCACTCTTTTTTATGCATAATCTCATATCTAGCTCTATCCTTGTCAACATCTCCTTCATCAATCTTAGTACCTCTACTTCATTCTACAATTCAAGTTCAACGGGTCTCACTTATTCACACTACTCTACCCCAAGAAGGTCATTGCATCCCATACTCTTATGCACCACCTTTAAAGTTTATGGCACATCTTCGCCTTTTTTTTTATATTCAACATCATCACTTCTCTTTGCATATGCTATATATTACTCCTTAACACATCATTTATTGTTACTTCATATTTTTTCACATTGTGCATCACTACTACAATTTTTTTGCAAAACATTATGGAAATCAATATTTCCTAATTGTTATCTCTCTCAATGGCTCATCTTTTGTTTAACCACTTCTCTCTACAACCCCATCTTGAATGTTTATTATATCAATGTCATCTTCTTCAAGAAATCTCATAAAGACCTCTTTACATTACTCTTCCTTTTCCCCTATGGCTATCGCCATCATGACCATCTCCTCCTTTTCAATTACATCCTCATAAACTATTGCCTTTTAGGTGATCTAGTGGACCACTATCATGCTCATTATTGTTGGGAAAATCTCCCTACGGACTAACAAATAGAGTTCAGACTTTGCATGCAGATATGACCGGAGATAAATTACTTTCTACCTTCATCCCTAGATTTAAATCCCATTTTCTTAGTAAATGCATGGAAAGATCAACCTACCTCGTTCCTGGCGTTTGATGTCGATCCTCCATTGTGCTTGATTCCTTGTTCACAATAATCCTTCCAAAGCTGACCTGCATCCAAGACAAACAACAACTATGCATGCATATTACTTATATACTAACGGGTTAGAAATCCAAGCATAAACTAATCAAACCATAAAAATTTCATGAATTGGGACGGGAAAAACACTTTCTTTATTACTTTGAATGAGTCAACTTACAAAAGTTGAGACCAGCCACCGCTCCTTGAACCTGATCCTGGGCTCCTCTTCTTCTATCCTCCAACTGCTTTGCTTTGAATCTCCTTTGGCATAAGGAAAAGCTAAAGGGTTGGGACAATGGGAATACGTAAATGGGCAAAGTTTCTTTGCTATATTTTTTCTCCTCCAAATGGTACCCCTACCCCTTCTTTTATAGGCTAGAAGGAGCTAGGTATTTGGATGAACCCTCGACCATGCATGGTCGGGAGTTTCAGTTAACTCACCCATAGCTTTTTGTTCCATTGACAACTTTCCTTTTTTCATGCTTTTGTCAGTCCACATGGGCTGTTTTGGGTCAGCCAGCGTGTACACGTGTGTAGTAATGGGTTAGGGTGCGTGGGCCTTTATACAAGAGGATTTTCAAAGAGTTGTTCAACAGTGCTTTAGCAAAGAAGAGATATGAGTTGGCCTGATGCCAGGTAAGCATGTGTGGTGCAATTTAGGGTTATAACAGATGCCCCATAATGTGTGAAGTCCGAAGAGCATCTGATGGCCGAAATACATTACCAATCTTTACTGATGTGCCGAATGATTGAGCCCAAGGATCAGGAACCGAGAGGTGTCGTCTGCAAAATAACAAATGTTTCACCGAGGCAGGCATACCCATGCTCAGGATAAAATAGAACCATGGATACCAATCAAATACACTGTAGATCCATGTCAAATAACTATAAAGAGTAGCTGCGAACAATACACAACAGAGCTACATCTCGAAATCAGAAAGATATACAGATAGAGTATCCATCTTCCCGAAGCTGATTTGGCCTGATGGATGGAGATGAGATCTTCAGAGCTCGAGCAACAAATTCAAAATCTTCAAAACTCGGGTAGGAGTGTAATATGAGTGTACGAATGCACTACCCAGAGGTCTTCGACAACTCGTCGATCATGGACTTGATAATGTTGATGATTAGACTGAAGGCTTCAGTGATTTCGAACAAGGACTTGATTGGATGTTCAGGATGACCGGGTATGCAGATAAGAGACATATTGCAGAGAGGTCAACTCAGGCTTGGTGACAAACTTCCCTTGGATAATAACACGACAAATGATGAGACTCAGGCAACATGTATGTTAATCATAAGTCTACGAAGCAGAAGGCAACACAAACTCTCCATATGTTTGGAAGGATAACCAAATGGTGGAGGACACAACTCTATATAGCGAGAAAAAGCTTCCTAAGGTCGTACTACATCCCATAGTCTGATGAACAAATGGGAAGATGTGCTTCATCCAAAGGTGACTCATGATGCTGCCAATAAAGAAAATACTTTTCCCTTCCTCTTTTTGGGGTATATTTGATTTTTTTGTTCTTTTTGATAATTGTGGAAAAAGAATGAAAGAATATTACGTTACAAAGGAGGAACGAGTGTTGCAAACATACAAGCTCAAGGCACAAGGACAAGACTGCTGTTCTAGTAGAATGATACTCGGGAAAAATCCTTCGGGGGCCAAAGGTGTTTAGATGCAGAAGCAAATAGTTACAAGGTTGGCGTATAAGGTATGCAAATGCGGTTAATACAACACACAATGGTAACGTCCTTCGATGTAAATTTAACAAGCCCAGAGAAGGTAAGCTTGGTGGTTTTTCATATTTAGAAAGTCTGAAAAAACATAAAAGGAGACTCCATTGGGGTACCTTTTTCGAAGATAGTCTAGTCGGTTCGAAAAACGGTAAACTAGCAATGATTAGACGTCAATTCAAAACCATTTTAACGAGTGTGACAAGGACAAGATCACTCGACCATTTTTTCATTTTTAAGGAGTCTGAAAAAAGCTTAACTATGGACTCCGTCAGGAGTATTCTTCGGGACCAATTTAACGAGTGTGAAAGAATAAGGTCACTCGATGATCTTTTCAATTTTAGGGAGTCTGAAAAGAGCTTAACTATGGACTCCGTGGGGGTTTCTTTTTCATAAGTTTAGTCCCTCAGGCCCGAAAAAGGGATAAAATTATACCTGAGAGTACTCTTCTAAAGAACGAAAGTTCCATAGAGTATACATTTGTTCGTATAGTTGACCGTCCAGATCGAAAAAGGGGTAAACTACCACTGGACAGATGTGATTTCAAATTTCAGTTTAACAAGTGTGAAAGGCCACAATATCACTCGACAATCTTTTCATGTTTAGAGGGTCTGAAAAGGGCTTAAAAGGAGATCCGTTATTTTTTGGGAGTCCTGAGGGTGAGATCAAGAGCGAAGAAGAATCATGCAAATGAGGCTCAAATTCATATCCAGGAAAGACTATAAGGACTCTCGAGCCTATAGTGTTTTAGAGACAGCATGGACACCATAATGCAACCAGGACCTACCTAGGGAATCCATGTTCTGGTAAGTTCTACCGCCAAGTTGTGACACTTCTAAAGCAGATAGGATGGTTCCGTGTCGCAACCTGATGGGATCGATCCTATGGCAGAGGAAAAAGACAACAAGACACAAAAGTCGGGGTAGTAACCTAACCTATATGCTCAAGTTGATTCTTGGAAAAATTTTCATGGACCGTCAAAATTTTCTCAAAACTCAAAAAAACGTGTCCCAATACCCGATCAAATCCCTCCCATATAACTCCTGAATCACTCTAAATGGTTTTTGGTATAAAGAAACCGATAATGGAGGCCAAAAAAGTGACAAAAAGAGGCCAAAAAGTCTATAAATAGAAGTTGGCAGCTCATTATCACCATTGCTGATTTGGAAATTGACTCTGGAGCCAAAAGACCCCCTTTGATAAAAACGGTGATTTCGGGAGCTACAGTGGACGAAACGAACTTTCGCTTGGACCAAGTAAGTACAAACTCCCCTATCTAGCTATTCAATTCTTTAAATTTTCTTTTGATTTCATTTTTTGGGTAGGCGTCGACCTTTAAAAGGTCAGCCCTAGGTCCACACGGGCTGTCTCTGGACAGGCCGTGTGTACACTCGGGCATAGTAAAGCCTGCCCACGTGTACACGCGACTGTCACCTCAACAACAGGCATGGACCCCCTTCTATTGTCAAAAAGAACTAAAGAGCAAGCACTGACCCTCTTGAACTTGGTTTTTTTGGCAAGATGTATGTCCACTGGAGGGAAAGGGAGCATGAAGAAATTAGTGAGTTGGTTGCGGGAGATCCGAATGTCGTGGCTGCATTGATGCAATGTGGTTTTCTTAAGTTCTTCCTGTGTCCATTTATTCGAGTGCAACCGAGGCTATTAAATGCCTTGATTGACTATTGGCACCCTGATGCAGAGGCCTTTATGCTAGAGGGGCAATCACTGGTGCCCACCACCGAGGATATCTATTTTTTGACTGGCCTCTCAAGGAGAGGGGAACCAGTCAATTTCAGGACGTTTCCAGTGGGTCCACTTAATATAATGGACTTTATAGCTCTTCACTGTGAGGCTGGGACTAACCGTTTGAGCTCCCAGGTGCCCATCAACAAGATCACTGACCTATCGCTACAGGCGATATTATTACTGATTGGGCGGATTACCAGTTCCACAGCCTTGCATCAGGCATCTCGCGCACATATGAACTGTGCTATCTAGTGCTTGAATGCATAGATTTTTGACTGGAGTACCACACTACTTGAGTGTATGAAGAGGCAATTGACAGATTGTCGACAAAGGAAACAGAGGAACTTCAGGTTCGGGACAATTTTGTGTTCATTCTTCTTTGAGAGAGTTCCTAGCTTTAGTCCTCGGGAAGTGGTACAAGGACATGATGCCTCTTTTCCTGCTATATGTAGATGGGCAGTATTACTACCGCGACAGGGTGGTGGAAGGACCAATGAGTCCTTCGACGATGACTTTTTTGTGTGGCTGTCACGGAAGATCCCTGTAATCAAGGATTACCCATATGTAGGGATAGACTTTTCTAGAGAGCCTGAGATACCCGTGCCTCATGGTGAGGAGCGAGGGGAGATGGGTAAGTCTCCACCTTTGTAATTTTTTTGTTTTATATGTAATTTTTATGTCGTTTTTGTTATATATATCATTTTTTTTTTATATGCGAGAGTATTTGACGGATATACGTTTGTTGTATGCAGATGTGGGACCAGTGCGACCTACCGATTTTTCATGGAACATGTGTCGTCCTTGGCCAGAAGCCGCTTTCGGGGGACCAGCAGTAGTAGGAAACCTCCCATCTGGGGAGGCTGAGAGGGTACTTAGACGAGTTGAGTGGAACTTCACTGCACTCACTCGCACAGTCCCGATGGCAGAGATAGAGGACCTGCCGCCATCCATGTAGCCTCATGTAGTGGGGGCACCTCGGACATGGGTCCGATTTTTTAGGCGTTTAGCCCATGCTTTGGACTATTATAATAGGGCCCATAGGCCATGAACCTATTTAGACTTTTTACGTGCCATGAGCACTACTTGTATATATTTTTTGAGGGCATAAGCCCCGTGACTCGTTATTGGTCCTATTTTTGAGGCACTTGCATCCATCTATGTACTCTGGATACTTTATGATGTTATATATGGTTTTTTTTGTTCTTTTGTGTCTTATGGATCACGTGTGCAAAAATGTATTTACATGTTTATGTCAATGTTCTTTCATATGTGTGCAAGATGCCAATCTAAAATTTGATTAGCTAGAGTATCTGTAATTTGGTTTAATCTCCTAGGAACATGAAAATATGTAATATATTCAAAGTTTCATTCTAAAATATGTACCCTAAGGAATCGTCGGTGTAAGGTTGGATCATGAACCAGGTATACTCTGTTTAGCTGAGACACAACCAATTGAGCGTCAAGATAGACCCAGAGATGAGAGATAACGAATGACAAGGCGTCATGAAACAACTCAATAACTGCACTATACTCGACGACATTATTTGTGGTGTCACCTAAGCATATACCTTCGGAAGATAACAACTGACCCTGAGGTGTAAATATTACCCAAGCTGTGGAGGCAAGCCTCCGAGTGTGCCGACTAGCACCGTATGCATACCCAATGAACACCTTGGAATCGCTTGACATCTACCATATTGATGAAAGATAACATCAATGACACGTCCATAACACTTAAAATAAACTAAAAAGTAATAGTACAAAGACTATACATATGTTACAAAAAGTAACCCACAGTGACCTGCCTATGAGTAATACTTCTTGAGGTAGAGCTCATTTCTAGGCTCTGCCAAAGCATTCCCTTTAAAATCAACCAGACGATAAGTGCTCTTTTTTAATACCTCTTTTATGATGAAAGGTCTAAACCATATGGGTTTGAATTTTCCTGCCCCTAGGGGGTCCTTGTCTTGGTCATAGACCAGGACAAGGTCGCCTTCAGAGAAAATCCGAGGACGAACGAACCTATCATACTAACACTTGACCTTATGTTTGTGAGCCTCATTGGCCAATGCCGCATCATGATGCTACTCAAGGTGTACTAACCGTTCTTCAAGTGGAGAAGTGTCTGGCAATAATTGTACTACCAATTTTAGAGATGGGATCTGACATTCGATGGGCAAGACTATCTCCAGCCCGTAAACGAGTTGAAAAGGTGAGAAATTGGTTGCAGTCTTAACAGATGTTCAGTAAGCCCATAATGCCGAGTATAACATCAAATTCCAATTTGACTTGGCTGAGTTGATAGTTCGCTATAGAATAGTATTAAGAGTTTTGTTTACAGCTTCCACCTGCCCATTGGTTTGGGGGTAGTAGGGTGTTGAATGCTCTTGCTGTAACCCAAGATTTGATGTTAATTCGGTCATCATTTGGTTCTGAAAGTGACTGCCATGGTCAGTAACAATCTCTCTCAGAACGCCGAACCTTGCTATGATCTAGTTGAATAAAAAGAGAGTTGCAGTCTCTCCATCATCTTTAAACGTTGGCATAGCTTCAACCCACTTAGTGAAGTAGTCTACAACTATGATGATATAGCGATGCCCCCTTTCTAAAGGGGGGTTGCAAGTAGTGTAATCAATCCCCCACTTGGTGAAGGGACCAACTGTGATGACATGAAACATAGGAGCGGGATGTGCCCTCATCTTCCGAGAGTAGACTTGGCACGGGTGGCACTTCTTGACCGATTCTATACAATCTTTGATAAGTGTCGGCTAGAAGTAACCTGCTCGTAGAATATTTTGGGTTGTTTCCAACCCAGACAAATGATCGCCACAAGCTCCGGTATGGCAATCATTGAGCACGATGACTGCCTCCTCATGTGTGAGACATCGACGTAAGATGCAGTCTACACCTCTCCGATACAACGTATCATTGAGTATGAGATAATTCTTAGCCTGATGGTGTATATGCCGACTCTCATCACGAGAAGTAGAAGTGGGGCACTTCAAAGTCTGGAGATAGATAAGTATATCTTCGTACCAGGGATCTGAAGATGTGATAAAAAACATATCTCCCCGGATAGGCAATTCTTCAGGCACAACGTCACCAGACTCAACCGGAAGTTCCGAAATAAGCTCTGCGAAGACCAATGACTTTTTGGACTTTGCTGAAATGAAGTCTAAGTCAAATTCCTGGAGGATGACTATCCATATACTGATTGTTCTGCCTATAACCCGTCATGTCAACATGTACTAGAATGGATTCACGACATCAATGACGATGGTCTTGCGAAACAAAACATAATGACAGAACCGTTGAACAACATGAACTGCTGCCAATGCAAGTTTTTTGATATGAGAATAATTGAGTTCCAGTCCTATGAGGCCTTGGCTCAGGTAATAGATCACGTATTTTGAGAACAAATCATCTTCCTAAACTAAAACCATGCCAATGGTTGACACTGCGGCAGCCATATATAATAAGAAATCTTTGTTATAGTTAGGTGGCCGTAGTAGAGGGGCAGTTGTGAGTGCGTGTTTTAATGTGTCGAAAGAGCACTGAGCAGCATCGTCCCATTAAAAAGGAACGTCTTTCTTCAGTAAGCGCATAAAGCCCTTGGTGATTTCGACATAGTTGGCGATGAAGCGTCGTAAAAAGTTTGTCTTGCCTTATAGACTCTGAAGTTGAAGAATGGTGTGTGGGGGGGGCAACTGGATTATTGCCTCCACCTTGAGAGGATTGACCATGATCCCTGTTGTTGATACGATGAAACCTAACAAATGTCTCGATGTTATGTAGAAGCTTCACTTGTTTCGATTCAAGCGAATCTGAAAGTAGCGATAGCATTCGAAGATAAGTCTAAGGTGTGTGGGATGATCCATTCTCTTGCAAGATCGTGATGCTAAATCATCTAGATAGGCCTCGACTATATGCTTGAGATCGTGAAAGGCAAAAGACATGGCCCGCTGGAATGTGGCTCTAACATTTTTAAGACCAAAAGGCATTTTACGATATGCGAATGTACCCCACGGACAAATGAATTCCGTTTTGTGTTGGTCTTTGGGTTTGATTGTATCCCGAAAAACCATCCATGAAAGAAAAGGCTTCGCAACCAGCACATTCATCAATGATCTGGTCAATGAATGGTGTTGGAAAATTATCTTTGGGACATGCCTTGTTCAAATCATGGAAATCGGTACATACACGAATCGTTCCTTGTTTTTTATTGACCAGCACAGGATTTGACACCCATTGAGTCAGATGGACAGAATAGATAAAACCTGCCTTTATCAATTTCTCAACCTCAATCTTGATAGCTGCTGCTTTCTTGGGATTAACTGGACGAAGCTTCTATCTAATAGGCTTGGCATCAGGATAAGTTGTGATTTCATGTTCAACTATTTTTGGATCGATGCCTGGCATTTCCTGATAAGACCAGGTAAAAACATCACATAATTCTTTGAAAAGATCCATGTAGATTTGAATCTCTTCGTGGGAGCAATCCACTCCGACGAAGATGTTCTCCACGACGCTAGGATTTCGGGAGATGTTGATGGGTATAGTTTCAGCGATAGTTTCCATATTGCCCTCAACATAAATTTCATGTGTAGCTAAGAGATTAATAGGACACGACTGATCTCTCGTCATGGTCACGATGAATTCTCCTGCTTCGATTCGGCTTAACTCTGGGAGAAAATATGATTTGTGATGAAGATCTTCCCAAGGTTTGTCCAGACTAGTCATTGCTTCGATTACTGCTTCATTAGAAGGCAAGACTAAGTCCAACGAATTGATATTAGCGAGAGAACCCTGAGCCCAAATAGGCTCTAGAAGTGGATCTAACTCCTGTGTAGGAGTCAGATAAGGGTTAGCTGAAGCTTGCTGGACTAAAGAGTACGCTACTTCAGCGACAGACAAGGGCATGGACATGCCTGGGTGCCCTGTCTCATCCATCATGGCCGATGGGGAAGGAAGTATCCATGGATCCTCGAAGTAAGTCGTGCAGAATGATGAAACTTGAAAAATATCAACCTTATGGTGATTAGATATAAATTTGATATCGTTGTGAGGATGTGGGTAATTGAAGGTACCCATCAAGGATGGGCACAAACCAACCCCTACGTTGACGACACCTAGTTGAGGATTATCAATCATCGGGACCATGGATGCCCCCAAAGCTGGGTCAGGTATGGAGAAAGACAATTGATCGATGGTCACTATCCGACCCTCGTGTGGAAACAACAAGACCCAAAAAACTGTAGCAACCACAGCTTGCATAGCATAAGTCCAACTTTGTCCTAACAAGAGGTTATAGTCGAGGGGTGCATCGACTACCTCTACTTCGACACACATGGTCTTCCCTCCTAACTACACAGGGAAAGAAGGAACGATGCCATGTGGTTGGAACGAATGACTGTCAAAAGTAGTGAGGAGAGTAGGTGATGGAGACAAAATGGGTTGGCCAATGGCCTTCCAACATGCCAACAACATAACGCATGTCGAGGCACCCTCATCGACCACCATGCGAAAGATATTCTGAGTAAATTTTTTCGTGGGATAAGCCACTACTATCTGAAACGCTACGTGGTAAGGTAGACGGGGTTTTAAGTTGGTTGTATCTAACATGATTGTACCCAGATTACAAGTCTCAGTAGAGCCCAAAGAGGTTAACAAGGCTTTCCTCTTAGCAAGGCAGCTTTGGAGGACTTCCAAAGCAGACATCGCATAAGGGGTTTGTGATAAATCTTCCACCATAGAGTAGTTCTGGGCGGCCCTTGCGTTTGGGTTATGAGAAGCTTTTTTAAATGTACCTTTTGGAATGCGTGTCATTGTTTCTCCCAACGTCTTCTCAATCTGTAGAGGAA
This sequence comes from Picea engelmannii, assembly GCA_009831015.1. NCBI lineage: Eukaryota > Viridiplantae > Streptophyta > Pinopsida > Pinales > Pinaceae > Picea > Picea engelmannii. The sequence goes on from ML843446.1 coordinate 50,025, forward strand.
GAGATGGGAGATAAACTTCTTTACCCTTCTCAGAAGCACTTGGTTTACTATAATCATGTGCTCTAGTCGATATGAAAGCATCACCCCTAACCATATATACGTTTGCGGATGAGGGATTGTTTGGAGGCGGGCAGGTTTCTTGGTTGCCCCCTTCCGTGCTTGTAGAAGCTTGAGTTAGATTTTGCCCATGTTGAAAGGGATTAGTCAACACTTCTTGTTGTTGTTGTGTGACAAATTTTTGGGCCTTTGCAAGTCGAGGACATAGATGGGTCGGGTGGTCTTCCACGCACAAGTTGCATGGATACCTCGCCTTCCGTTTTTCAGTGTTATCCCCACCAACATTATGTTAAGCCCTAATATTGGCTCATTACCCCTTAATTGGGGCATATTATATTAGTAATGCTATTTTATTTATGTTGGCTTTAAGCCATTAGTTGTAATTATACCTCCTAGTCTCCTATATATACCAAGGAGACATTTTCATTTT
>ML843446.1:50611-69101 GCA_009831015.1 Picea engelmannii
TATATACCAAGGAGACATTTTCATTTTGAATCATCTTGTACTTGAACATTTAAGTGGGGTAAAAGGAGGTTGCCCCCTCGAAGAGGCTTATTATCTGAAATTATCTCTTTTTCAAGGCGTTGAGCACTTTTCTTGAGGTTTTTCTATGCTATATTGATGTTTGGTTCTTAACACATTATCAGTGGTTTTTTTGTCCCCCTTACCCTTCTTTCATTGTTTTTTATTCCCTTCAGGCTGCTGGGTGGCCTTTGGGTTAGTCGACTGCACTGTGTGTACTTCCGAGGTTTTGGTAGGGGGAGCAGCCAAAGCAGTAGTTTGGCTGGCCGCTGTGTGTTGTATGGATAACTACTGCAACTGCTTTGTCAATTTCTCAGCGGGCTTGGTTTGTGCTGAACCAACAATACCATTAGCATGTGGTCCAACTCTCTATCTAGTTTTATCTAGTATTGAACATGGTGCATTTGGCAAGATGTTGTATAATAAACTGAACTGAGAATATATGAGCTGAAACTGTTGAGCCCTCATGATGGCATCTTCTTTGGAGAAAACTCTGGATGTCACGATGTATTTGTATAACTGCGAGACCAAAGACTTAAGGAACCATGCAAGCAGGAATGCTGGTGGGACTGGTATCTTGATTAAACTCTTCCAACATCTCCATTCTCGGATGTGATCAGAGATATGGTCCGTTGTTGTCTGTTCGAAATTGGTTCAGGAAAGCCATCGCTAGTTCGCCAAAAGAAGAGTATCTTGAGTGATCGAGCTCAATGTACCATTTCACGGCACTCCCAATGAGAGTACATTGAAACAATCACAACTGTACAGAGTCATCTTTCAATGAGTTAGATGAGCACCAAAGATGGAAGGTAGTCACATGATCTCCTGGATCTTCGTTAGGCTTGGCTTAGAACTTTGGAATTTCCGAAGGTAACTTCGTCGGCATAGGAGGCCAGCGTGGATCGTGACAAATAGGGTCATTCAACAACCTTGTCAAATCTGGCAAGTGTAAAGTCGCTAGGAACGGTAGTTTGGGTTGCTGCTGATAACCTGGGAAAAAGGGACCTAGAGTTTGACTGGCACCAGGTTGCCAGGAAAAGTTTGGTTGTTGGCCCGGATTTTGGTAGAAACCATGGCCCTGGCTAGCATAAGGATTTTACATATGTGGAGACATCATCGACTGATTTCCCAAATAGGACATAGATTGTTGGGCATGCATTGTATTCAAAGGACTTTGGGAAGGATTACCCCAAGCTGGTCCCGTGGGGATAAACATAGTAGTTTGTCCGGGGTTCCATTGATTGTGGAAATAATTACCCCATATCGGTATTCGATAGGAGGGAACATATCCTTGCCCTGAATTCCAAGGTCTTGCTAGGTTTTCCCCCCCTGTGCAGGAATAGTACCCTGCACATGAGTAGATTGTCCAAAAATGGGGTTTCCCCCAGTTGAGAAAGCAGCCAACGAGAAGGTGTTGTTACCAAATGTTTCGTTCAAAGAAAACGGTGTCGAACCTACTGGCACACTCTGCAAAGGTGGTCCTTGACTCCCCGCTCCAAATAAACTATTGTGTGTAGGTTGCCCAACGGATTGCTGATGCGAACCACCGAGTGAAGGGGACAAAGGAGGGATATGACCTCCTTCATAAGGAAAATCATTAAAAGGGATATGAGTGCCCCCCATGTGACCTTGCAGAGGAGCGCTAGAGCTCCCTGCCCCTAGACCCAAAGTCTGTAAAGTGGAGTAGGAAAGTACAAGACTTGTACCTGAACTAGGCATACCATATGAGAACGGAGGGCCTATTGCACTTGGTGTAAAAGGGGTTGTGGCCGCCGTCAAATACAGGTTTGAACCACTGTGCGAAGTAGTTGGGGTCGAGGCCATAGTGGCTCGGACCGACGACAGTGGGTTAGGAGATGAAATCTCTCCTATGGTGACAACCGTGGTGGGAATTGAAGAGTTCCCAGAAGGAGTAACAACATTTGTTTCCATTGCTGTGTGCGACACTATCTGGCACTTGTAAAATTGAATTGGTACAATGAAAGGTGCCAAGAAATCAGTGGTTGGGGTTTCAACTGAGCCAAGAGAGGTTGTTTCAAGGTCCAAAATGGTCGATTCCTCTGGGGTTTGTTCAGGCACAATGGTTTGTAACCCGGTTGCTTCAAAAGACCCTTGTTGGTCTAGCTTTCACCTTAAAGGTGGCGGGGGTCGCTCCAATGTAACCGGCGACAGGCCAAGAAGCCTTCGTAATTGGCGGAGCTCAGGATCCTCCACTGTGTGAGAAGATCCAAGACACTCTAAGGTAGTCTAAAAATTCAAAAGTAACACACACTAAAAATAAAGTCCCTAAGAGATAAGACAAGAAAACACTAAATTATTTGGAAGAACAATTACAACAACCAACACTAGAGCAACTTACCGGTGCAAGTGCAACTCGAACATGGAAGCACCCTCTAGGTATACTCTTCAAAGTGTGGCCTGATGTCTATCCTAGGTATCACGGTATATCCCCGTATTCACCTGTGTATGTCCCTAAAAATATTGGCAACTAGGTTGCCAGCGCGCGAACAGTCACCAGGAGGGTACAGTCGAAAGTCAGGTAGACCACAATGAGCAGGGTATTGAGCCCAAAACCTGTTAAGGGTATCAAGAGAAAATGTTCCAAAAGACAACTAAGGACCTCAAATGTATTCGAGACCCATGAATCCCCATGGCAAATGCAAACGAGGGAATCCCAAAACAAGCCCTCTATATGTGTTCTCCACTACGATTGGTCCAACTTTGGAGGGGTTATCTCCGCTACCTTTCCGCACGTGACCTCTTGTTTATTCCCTGTGTTAGAGGGGGGTCCCGGATAACTTTCACGACATTGGAATTAGACACTCCCTATCTCAGACTCCAATGTTTGATTTAAAATGGCCTTGAAGAGTTTCCTCTCCAACCTAATCCAAGGCCCTAGTCTTGAACTAGTTTGTGAACCCTATAAACATAAAAGTCTAGTAGATTTTAAATTTAGCATTGATTTTATGGATTTGTCTTATGTCAAGGGGTATGAGGGTGAAACTGATGATGTGTAAAAGATGAAAGCAAAAATGAATGAAAAAGCTGGAAATAAAACTTTTACTGAATGCAAAATTTCAACAACTTTTCATTTTTTTTTTTTTTAACTTTTCTAAGATTTTGGACAACAAACTCAAAATAATTTCACTCAACTACGAGCTACTTATGATCTAAGTGAACTGCAAAAATTTCCTTGGCTAATGATGCAGAAACAGACTCTTCAACCAAATAAAAAAAATGAAAAGAGATTTTTTATTTATTTAAATACTAGTAAAGAAAGAAAGGGAAAATACTGACAAGCAAAAAACCAAGAAAAACAATTCTGGCCTAAATCATAGATCGCAAAAAATCAGGTCAAAAATCACACACTAGCAATTCTAAAAACAACGATTCTCACACTTGTCTAAAAACCTTTAAAATTCTTCTATTTTTATGAGAAAAAGTAAGCTAAGAGTAAAATTAATCCTAAGTTAATGACTGTTCAAACAGAGATTCAAACCCCCGAGAGGAATACTTCTTATCAAGGGAGAGGATGACTGCCTTACCCTTAACAAAAAGTAGCATGTACAAGCACGCGACTGTTACTCAAACAGAATGTGCGCGAACGCGCGTTGAACAGAGACAGAGGGCGTGTACATAGGGGCTGACCTTGTACAGGCTGCATGTATATCTAAACTCTGAGAAGAAATGAAAACAGACAAACCAAACCATGAAGAGACCACTGATATTGATAACCAGGATCCCTTTAAGGCTTGGATACTCTTTCTAACAGAAAAACAAGTACTGTAAGGAAAAAAAAAATGATAAAGCAACAACAATCTGAGATAGGACTGCTAGCAAACAAGACTCAGACAAAATTACAAAAAACCCCCTGAGAATGTGTGATTCTGACAGGGAAGAGGATGACTGCCTCTGAAGTTCTCTGAACTCTACACGCTACTGCTACTTCTACAACTAGCATTCACACACGGGCTGTAAGAGGGTAGGGCGTGGGTACATGCTTGCAGACCTTGTGCAGGTCGCATGTACCTCTATGGGTACCGAAAAACATAGTCAAGCAAAAGTCAGGGAAAGCTGGTATGGGAAACTAGACTCCCTGCTAGCTCAGACCTTACAAAAACTAAAAACAAAAGAGAGGCAAGAAAAACTAGTCTTTAAAACTACCCAAAAACTAAATAAAATTCCAAGAACCCTAGAGAGTTTCCCCAGTACGGTCGCCAATTCTGTTGTTGGGAAAATCTCCCTACAGACTAGAAAATAGAGTTCAGACTTTGCATGCAGATATGACCGAAGTGAAATTACTTTCTACCTTCATCCCTAGATTTAAATCCCCTTTTCTTAGTAAATGCATGGAAATATCAACCTACCTTGTTCCTGGCGTTTGATGCCGATCCTCCATTGTGATTGATTCCTTGTTCACAATACTCCTTCCAAAGTTGACCTACATCCAAGACAAGCAACAACTATGCATGCATACTACTTATATACTAACGGGTTAGACATCCAAACATAAACTAATCAAACCATAAAAGTTCATGAATTGGGACGGGAAAAGCACTTTCTTTATTACTTTGAATGAGTCAACTTACAAAAGTTGAGACTGGCCACCGCTCCTTGAACCTAATCCTAGGCTCCTCTTCTTCTGTCCTCCAACTGCTTTTCTTTGAATCTCCTTTGGCATAAGGAAAGGCTAAAGGGTTGGGACAATGGGAATACGTAAATGGGCAAAGTTTCTTTACTATATTTTTCCTCCTCCAAATGGTACCCCTACCCCTTCTTTTATAGGCTAGAAGGAGCTAGGTATTTGAATGAACCCTTGGCCATGCATGGTCGGGAGTTTCAGTTAAATCACCCATAGCTTTTTGTTCCGTTGCCAACTTTCCTTTTTTCATGCTTTTGTTGGTCCACGCAGGCTGTTTTGGGTCAGCCAGTGTGTACACGCATGCAGTAATGGGTTAGGGCACGTGGGCCTTTATACAAGAGGATTTTCAAAGAGTTGTTCAACAGTGCTTTGGAAAAGAAGGGATATGAGTTGGCCTGATGCCAGGTAAGCATGTGTGGTGCAATTTAGGGTTATAACACTCATGCATCCCATCACTTGTTGCAACTACTCCATGAAGTTACATGTCATATTCATCTTCAATCTTTATGAACATATTAGCTTCATTTCCATCTTCTATTTGCTCTACTTTTGATACATTATGATTCACTTCTTTATTCACATCTTCATGTATACCTTCAATCTTCACATCACCAACAAATTTATCTATTGCACAATCTTTAACTCTGGAAACGAGTTAACAACAATTATATCATCTTGATACTTTATATATACCTTCTCCAAGGGCATTTATTCGATAACATTACTTCTTCTATGTCAATGTTTCATGGAAACATGCATAGGAGACTTAACTAAAGCAAGTACAAACAAGGATTATCAAGAAAAGGATGAGAGATTCAATATGGAAGAATGAGAAAATATATTCACACTACTCCAATGAACTAATCAATAATCAATACAATGAATGAGTGATATACACTCATATATGAAAAACATTCCATAATTATGAAAAGTGAAAAAACAATAATCTTTTCTTAGGAGTGCATGCATAATAGTGATGGTCTAAAATAGAAAATCTAAAATAGATCTAGCTCCAGTAAACTACCACTGAACTAGTGAGTTGAAAATAGTAATATCTCCAACACCCCCCCTGAACATCACTATGGAGTAATAAAAAACAAGTCTCGGAAACTAGGCCATATTAGGTACTCATGTACAATGCAACTAATGAACACTAAATAAAAATGAGAAAGAGGGAAAACCGCGTGGGAAAAAAACCCCCTAAAAAGATAATGCATCAAAAGAAGTAAAGGTAGCTACTAGGAAACTGTGTTCTTCACTCCAAGACAATCCTGAAAAGTCTGAAACTTCAGCCCAATGAAGGTCTTGGTGAATATTTCAACAGTCTGTTCATATGAAGGACATAACTGTAGATTAATGATCCTATAATTTACTAGATCTTTGATGAAATGCATGTGTACCTCAATGTGTTTGATTCGTTGTCGTTGTACTGGATCTCTAAGAAATCTCATTGTACTCTGATTGTCACACCATATGACAGTCAAAAAATGAAACTAGATACCAAGCTCGGTAAGGAAGTGTTGAAGTCAAAGTGCCTGAATGAAACAATTGACTACTCCTTTGTAATTGGCCTTTGAGGAAGATAAAGTAATGGTTGATTTCTTCTTACTTGACTAAAAAATAGGGCATGACCCTAAACTAAGAGTGTACCTTGAAGTGGACTTGTGATTTGTTCCATTTCCATTCCAATCTGAATCTGTGAAGCCTATGTGATCCAATGCACAACCAACTGCATAGTGAATCCCATAACTCATGGTTCCCTGAACATATCTGAGAATGTGCTTGGAATCCTTCAAGTGTAGATCATGGGGCTCTTGCATGTATCTAGAAACTGCTCCTACTTCATATGAGATATCCAGATGGGTGCAAGTGAGATACAAAAGACTCCCCACCAACTATCGATACCAAGTGATGTCCATTAATGGTGTATCCCCCCATCCTCAAGTCCGATCCCAAATAAGAAGGGTGTAGGTGTAGACTTATAGTATGTCATGTGGAATCTATCTAGAATATCCCTAGAATAATTATCTTAAGAAAGTTTGATTCCAGAAGAATCCTGACTAATCTCAAGACGAATAAAGAAGTGAAGTGGACCCATGTTCATCATAGAGAACATGTCATGAAAAATATCTTTGACCACAAAAATGGTTGAAGAAGAGCTACCGGTGATCAAAATATAATCAACATAGAGTACCAAAATCATCAAAGAGTCAATAGTACTCAACATGTAAACATTGCAATCAGATTTGCATATAACAAAATCATGTGAAAGAAAATAATAATCCATCTTTTCATACCATGCTCTAGGTTCCTGCTTGAGGTCATAGAGTGAATTCTTCAATCTGCATACTAAAGATGAGTTCTGAATGAACCTCAATGGTTGCTGCATGTAGATCTCCTTTGAAATATCACCATGAAGAAAATCATTCTTCACGTCCATTTAGTGAACTTTCCATCCTTTGGCTGCTGTAATGGATAGAACCAAGTGAATGGAGTCCATATTTTCTACAGGATCAAAGGTCTCACCATAACATATTCCATGAATATGATGAAATCATTTTTATACTAGTCTTTCCTTGAACCTTCTCACTTGACCATCTGTTGTTGTGGGATAAGGAAAATTAAATTAAAGGGAAGCATACCAAATTCCAGAAGCTCTGGCTAGGTCCATTTCAGATCCATATGAATATTGGACCAGTAAATTTTAAACTCAGGACATTGGAGGGAGACGAGGAGCTCTCTGTCAATGGAAAAGTGATTAAACAATACTTCTCCTAATCAACCCCAGGTGATGTATTTTTGTACATAGTAATTTCACTTTTGTTTTTTTGTAAATATTTTCAAAATATATTCTATTTTCTTGATTTACCATGTTGTATTTACTTTACTGTTGTAATAAATCCTCTGCTAACTTGTTCCAATTTTGGTTTATTGGAGTTTTGTTTACAAGTTGAGCACCCTGTTTGCATAAGGATAACTATTTGGGTGACTTGGTAAATATGAAACACCTTGCATGTGGTATAAAATAAAACAAGTAATAACTTATGGTCGCATTGCCTGGAAAGAGTTCATGATACTTTGTTATCGGAAGAGCCTCAGATTATGTTTTAAATGGGTTCAAATTCTTAAATCGGTGAGAGATATGTTATTTTTTCATGATCACTCTCACTTATGACTCACTTAGTCATAAACAATAACATGCACTGGCCACATATGTCTTCTAGATAATGCTTGTGAGATTTCCATATTCTCGACTAGATTAATGAAGATCTATATGAAAAGGACCCATGAAGTTGAAATAAAGATTGGGACCTGCATATCAAAGAAACTCTTGTATCACCCCACTTCCTAAGAACCCATTGTGTAGAAATGATAAATACATTACAAATCTAAAGGGTGGAATATATAGTTCAAATAAGTGGGAAGTTGAAAACACTAATAATGGTGTGGGAAGTACAAGTAAACCCATCAGGGCTATGGAATCTCACTGGTAGCGAGGATATTATTATATGATACCGAGGTAGCTTTGTAGGGGCTATGAATTCTCACTGGTAGCAAAGAAATTCTAGAAAAAATAGACGAGGAACACACATTGGTCTATAAATAGTCAAGAACATGATTTTGTGGTGTTTCACTCCTTCATATGTATAAAATAAGTCCCTCCCTTAATTATATTATTGGTATTATCATGAAGATCAGTAAGGATGGTACTACATTCTTATCTTTAAGAAAGAGCAAGTGTTGTGGGGTCCACAATACTAATCCACCTATCAATTATGCAGTTAAAGAGTCATGATCTGAAGGTCAATATGGAACAGAGATAACTGGCTCTCCGAGAAAGTCACCATTTTTTGTGACACACACAAAAACCCACTAAAACTCTCGAGTTGTAGTGGGTACCCATACTACGAAAATTTTGCAAGGTAGTAATCTTTTTTAGCCTAATGGTTATTAACTTCTGAGATTGATGCTTGTATGAAAATGCCTAAAGGAATTTGATGCATAGTCTACCATTTCTACTCAAATCCATCATAATAGACCCTTTTTGGAATTTCCCCCAACTACCTTGAAACCTGTTTAAAGTCGAGACCATCTACATCTACTTATCCCCTCACCTCCTTACCCATGTGATCACAAATGATATCATCAACAATTGGGATCTGACATTCTACTTTTATTGAATATGAAAGTTCCGACGACGATGCCTTTACAACGTCATTGTTGGTGAACCTCCGTAAAAATAAATCCTTCGAGGGTTATTTGCAATCTCCCGATGACGATACTTGCACTTTAAAGAGCCACAACACTGCACAAGTGGCCAACTGTGATTGGTTTCTGAACTTACCCCAGTTGTAATAATGTACTATGTTCCAACTGGGTCCTAGCCTTTATGTTTCCCCACATTATGACACTTATTCAACTTTCACGGAAATTTATGCTCACACGTGGCAATATTTGTTTGGATTACCCATTTTGGAAAAAATATTTCGTCGTCGGGGAACATCACAGGTTTACATATACTCTCCATGTGGAATCTATCGATGATGATATCACTCAAACCAAATCGTCAATGATCTAACCTTGGAACCATTTGATGGCCCAGATCAATTCATCACTCAAAGACAACTGTTAAATTTACCCCTTTCTCTGACCTTACACACATAATATTTTTAATCTAATGACATAAAATGAAAGGGAAAGTCTTATCCTAGGTGTTCTAATTGTAAGACCATGTAATCTCATCGCCACCCTTTAGAACTTTCTTCGAAGATACTTACTAATGCAAGTATGTCGTCATCGAAAAATTGCATTGCACTCCTTACTAACTAAACTTTGCTTTTGCAATATCCTGATGACGATATCAACATGCTCCATTTCTTATCAACTCCACCTACCCAATGATATGACAATGGTCATGATCATTGAGTTGTAGACAAGAAATACTTATGGCACATTGTATGAATCTGAACAAGTCGGAGATGTAACATGTTTTACATTAATTACACAGGGTTTGGGTAATTTGGGAAAATTTATAACCCTGTTAAGGAATAATCGACCTCAATTGACTATAATACCGCGAAAAAACACACCAAGACCCCTGCTGCAAAAGTAAAGTAAATTGTGCTTTGGGATATAGTCTTCAGAGTAACTGGTAAGTTTATTGCAGATTGTTGTATATCAATATTCTCTGTAACAATTCAATGCTGACTTAATTCCATTTGATGTGACTATTTAAACATGTAACAACATGTCTCATAAGCAAACCAGGAAGGGAAAACATCAAATAGTTGTTGTTCCCGCTCTTATTCATGGACACGAATCTCTCAATATTTCCAACACAAATTAAAATGATGGAAGAGAGCACCATCCAAGCTACTATGATATTTACCACATGTTCCAGAATGAAAATTCCCCATCTGACGATGAAGACATCGATGAGTAGAAAAATATACACAAAAGTGACATCCACATTGTAGTTTTTCATCCAGAACTTTTCCCTTACAACGATGTTTCAAGATGGTGCTTTTCACATATGAAAAAGGACATAGTGTTAATAGTCAATGCTTCAGGTGTTTCAACTGCATCTATAAAGGCACAAGACATCAAATTTTGTTATAAAACCCTAGAACCCACTATTTCACTGGATGAATTGTTCCTGTATAAATTTGGATTCAATCACAATGACTTTGAAACTCTAATGGAGGATTGGTTCATTGATGAAGAATGGTTGTTGAAGAAATGGGAGAGGTATGTCCCGACACAGTATCTGAAAGACCCATACATAATCTTAAACATAGTTATTTGTAGGCTCTATGACGAGGATATCAACACCCACTCTAGGATGGAATGGTTTTCTATGGCCTACACAGTGGATAATACCAGAAACGTATTCAATTGGGCTAGTATCCTATCATTCAATATCATGAGTTGAGTTCAGGATCCTCAGGGTATGAAAAACTTTGGTTTTGATATGACTTCCTACATTATAGATGCAATTCACGTAGCCAATATATTTCCTGCCTTTAATTGGGCTTGGAACTCATATCAAAGTCTAATCCATGTTTATTATTCTCATCGTGGGAAGTTAACAGTAAAGAACATTTTTATGACTTTTGTAATTATTGTTGACCAACATGAAGATCCAGTTGATAGACTGCAAACAAGGTAGAAAGAGAAACTTCGGGTTCACATCTATCTTATGTAGTTTTTTCTTCGAGCAGGTTCCAGGCTTGGGCCCTAGAGTCAATATTTTTCCGCATGGACCTCGCAATCCATCCATGGTTTGATGGACCGAGGTGATGAGGCGGTTGGGGGGTGGTAGGGTACCGACACCCTAAAACGATGAGTTTTTATTCTGGTGGCGTAGGTTGGTTATAGATATATATAACTACCCATATGTAGGGATCAACTTCAGAGGAGATATGGACATTCCATTACCACCAGGTTCCTCCTACGGAGACATAGGTATGAAAAGTTTTTAAATATTTCATTTTTTTGTATTTTTGTAAAAGAAAAACAAAAATATTTTTGGATGATGTCAAGTACTAAGTTAAACATGTATTGTCATGCATATGTGGGTCCGCGACGTCCATATGGAATCCAATGACACTAGTGGAGGCACCGAGGGGATGATCTAGCAGGAGGAGACGTTGAGATAGTGCTTTAAAACATGCAGGGAAACCTGTCTCGTTTGACACAAAGAATTCACATGGTTCAGGTAGAGGATCTGTCGGAGGCAATGCAATGGTAGGTGGTAGGCATGCTCCGTCCTTGGGTGTGACTCTTTCGGCGTCTCACAAATGTCATACTATGTTATCATGACACACATTCGGCGCCACAGTCATATATTTCATGGTTATTGTATTGATCGACTGTATATTTATTTTGAGGGTGTGAGCCCCAATTTTGTACTATAACACCATATTTTTTTGAGAAATATAAAACATTGGTCTTCGGATTTACTTATATTACAATGTGTACATTGGTGAATGTGTTTTATTTTCGTTATGTGACAAATGACAATCTAAAACATAATTATCATATACATCGGATACATAATTAGAACTTCTAGGTATGTGATTATAAGTAATAAAATCAAAATGTCGTTCGAAAAGTCGTACCCGTAGGAATCGTCGGAGTAGAGTAGGGTCTCGCACATGGTAATTGTCATTCAACTTACACACTACTAATTGCGAATCCATGAAAACTTATAAAGAATGAATACCCTGTGAAATGGCATCACGTAAAATCTCTACAATGGTGCTATATTCAGCCACATTATTTGTTGATGGCCCTAGAGAAACGCCACCTGAAGATACCAGTTGACCCTTGGGTGAGTAAATGACCCAAGTGGCGGAAGCCAAGTTCCGTGTATGATGAATGACACTGTCTATGAATCCTAATTAAACTGAAGACTCCATTGACATCTTCCAACCAGGGGAAAACTCGATAAGCAATCTGATGACAAAGGGAAAAGATATATGCACTAAGATACACTAGTATACAAAGAGTTATGCCCAAGCTTGGGGCTCAAGCGTAGTATCTTTTCAAATAGAGCCCATTTATAGGCTCATCCAACATATTCCCTTCATAGTATTCTAATTTGTAGGTTCCTTTTTCTAAAACACGTCACACAATATAAGGATCGTGCCACATGGGGTTGAACTTGCATGACCCCAACAATTCTTTGGCTTGGTCATACAAGAGAACCAAGTCACCTTCAATGTACTTTCGAGGATAGACAAAATTATCATACTGGACCTTGACACTTCATTTATTCACTTCGATAGCCGTAGAGGCATCTCAACACTGCTCATCTAAGCTCTCTAGGTGTACGAAGCATTCTTCAAGATTGGAAGTGTCAGGTAGGAGCTCAACTACCAGTCTAAGAGAAGGGATTTCACATTCAATAGAAAGAATCAACTCCACACCGTGTACTAACCGAAAAGGAGAAAATATGATGGAAGTATTAACCAAGGTTTAGTATGCCTAAAGCGCAGGGTAAAGCATGAGATGTCAGTCAGATTTGCTTTGGCTGACAATTTATGCAAAATGGTTTTGAGAGACTTGTTCACGACCTCTACTTGTCCATTCGCCTGAGGATATTAAGGGGAATAATGACCATGTTTAAACCATAGTTTCAATGCTAACTCTTTCATCATTTCATTTTGAAAGTGACTTCCATGATCAGTGACAATCTCACTCTAGATTTCAAACATCGCTATAATTTGATTGAACATGAAAAATTCAATAGTCTTATCATCAGATTTAATTGTAGGCATGGCCTCGACCCACTTAGTAAAGTATTCCATGACCAAAATAATATGTTGATGCCCCCCAACCGAAGTTGGGTTGCAATCCAAAAAATCCACCCCCCACTTGGTGAAGGGACCGACAGTGATGACTAGGTGAAGAGGGGCTGGATGCAAGTGCATATTTCGATTGAACACCTAGAAAGGGCGACACTTCTTGACCGCTTCGACACAATCTTTAAAAATAGACGACCAAAAATAATCGGATCGCAATATCTTCTAGGTTGTCGCAAGCCCATATAGATGACCACCAAAAGCCCCCACTATGAAAATCATTAAGAACAGACTTAGCCTCTTCGTGAGTCAAACAACGACGCAATATATTATCTATGCCTCGGTGATACAAAGTGTCATTGAATATAAGGTAATTCTTAGCTTGATATTGTATACGCTATCGATCGTTTCTCGAAAGATGCTGAGAGAACTTCAAGGTTTGAAGGTAGATCAAGATGTCCATACCAGGGGTCTGAAGACGAGACAAGGAAAATTTTTTCATCCACAAATGAATCGACATGAATAACGTCCTCACATAACCAAGGGAGGTCCAATATTAACTCGGAAAAAACTAGCGATTTCTTGGATTTTGCTAAAGCAAAATCAAGATCAAACTCTTGAAAGATGACAATCCATTTATTGTATTTTCCCCCTATGATACGTTTAGTAAGGATGTATTGAAATGGGTTGACATCAACAACTACAGTAGTTTTGCAAATCAATATATAGTGTCATAATATTTGAACTGCGTGTACGACCACCAAAGCTAGCTTCTCAACATGAGAGTACTTGAGCTCAGGACCAACTAAGTTTCGACTAAGATAGTAAATGATGTGATCATGGAGCTCATCATCCTCCTAAAATAAAACCATACCAACCATCCCTTCGGATGCGGTGATATAAATAAAGTAATATCTACTATAGTCTGTAGGCTTCAGTAGAGGTGTTGATACAAAGGATTTCTTAAGAGCATCAAAGGATTCTTGGGCTTGCTCATCCCATATAAACAGAGTGTCCTTCAAGAGATGCATGAAACCCTTAGTAATATTGGCATAGTTTACTATAAATCGACGTAAGAAGTTATCTTTCCCCTATAAACCTTGAAGCTGACGAATGTTGCATGGGGGAGGAAATCGATGTATTTCCTCAACCTTTAAAGGATATACCATGATCCTAGTCTCAGAAACTAATAATTATAAAAGACGACCAGACCTAACGCAAAAGATGCAGTTATGAGGGTTTAAATGGATGAGATAATAGTGACATCTCTCAAAAACTAGTCTAAGGTGGGTAGAGTGATCCACTCTCTTGTGAGAGTGAGCTGCAAGATCATCGAAGTAGGCTTAGACTATATGCTTGAGATCGTGAAAAGTGAAGGTCATGGCTTGTTGGAAGGTTGCTCCGACGTTTTTAAGACCGAAAGGAATTTTTCGATATGTGAAAGTACCTAAAGGACAAATAAATGTCATCTTATGTTGATCCTCAGGTTTAATCTTAATTTGATTGTATCTTGAAAATCCTCCCATAAAAGAAAAAACCTCGCTTCCTTCACACTCATGTAGGATATAATCAATGAAAGTTGTCAGGAAGTTGTCTTTAGGACAAGCCTTATTTAGGTCTCTAAAATCCATACACACATGGATGGTTCCTTGCCTCTTATTCATGGTAATGAGATTGGATACTCATTCAGTCAAGGGCACTGGGTAGATACAACCTGCATTAAACAATTTCTCCACCTCTGCCTTAATAGAAGGGGCCTTGCTAGGATTAACAACTCTAAGTCATTTTTGAACATGTTTAGCATCCGAGTAGTTTTTAATCTCATGTTCGACAATCTGAGGGTCGATTCCTGGCATCTCTTTATATGACCAAGAAAATACATCACAAAATTCTTTGAAGAGCTCGGTGTAGATCTGAATTTCTTCAGGCGAACAATTTGCATCGATATACACATTTTCAATTTTACCAGGAATACGAGAGATGTCGATCGTGATGGTAGTAAAAATACTTGCCATGTTTACTTCAACATAAATTTCGTGTGTATCAAGTGGAACTACGGTGTGACCAACTATCTCGCTCAAGGTAGATCTAAAATCGTCTTGTTCAATCCTAACAATATCTGGGAGGAAGTAAGAGCGATGATGCATATCATCCCATGGCCTATTTGAACCATTCATGGCCTCTATGATTGCTTCATCTGAAGGTAAAGTATCATCGAGGAAATCATGTGAGCAATATGATGAAGTGGCTCATATGGGTTGGAGAATAAGATCCTCCTCGTCCATCTGTGAGGGAACAGGATCTGGGTCGGCAGTAGAGTTGATAACAACTTGATATGTTATCTATGCCACTGACAATGGAATTTCCATTCCAATATGTGACTAACCTTCACAAGAAAAGGTCGGGGAAGGTAGGGTTCAAGGATAATTAAAATACGAAGTGTGGAAAGGAACGGACCTCATTGACGAAGCAGACCTACTGGACATGGCATATATATGATGAATTGGTGCCACAAAATCAAAGGTACCCATAAGGGAGGAATAAATTCAGACACCAATATCCTCAGTTGTCGGTTGAGAGTTTTCTATCATGGGGATCGAAGGTCCAACTGATGCATTAGGGCTAGCGTGCGCAAAGGACAACTGATCGATCGTCACAATTTTCCCATCGTGAGGAAAACATAAAGTAAAAAAAATGGACAATATGATTCCAGTCATAGCATAAGTCCAACTACACCCTAGTAACAAGTTATATTCAAGGGGCACATCCACCACCTCAACATCCACCTCCATTGTATTTCCACCTAACTGGACCAGAAAGGTAGGAGGAATATCATGGGGATGGAAAGAACAACCGTCAAATGCGGTCAACATAGTCGGAGATTGAGGGAGGGTTTGCGAGCCAATGGATTTCCAATAGGTTAGGGACATAACTCATGTTGTAGCACCTTCATCAATAACAATACATTTGATGGTATAATTTTAGTAATCCACATGTATTTGGAAGGCCATGTGGTAAGGCAAGTGAGGTTGAACATCTGTAATGTCAAAATTGATAACCTTAGAGACACAAGGGTCTAGAGATCCTAATGCAGATAATAAGGAATTCATATGTGAAGGACACGTCTGGAGTACCTCCAAAGCCGACATCACACAAGGGGTTTGACCCAGATCCTCAATAATCGAGTAATTATGGGAAGCTCTAGCATTAGGCTTGTGGGTAGAGTGTTTGAGGACTCCTTTCGGAATACGAGACAGAGGCTCTGGATTTTCGATCTATAAAGGCGTCTCCGAACAAGAGGGAGAATCTAGACCTAGAACAACTTGTGCAAAAATGTAGTCGTGAGACTGAGTGGCTACATTAATATGAGACTTGACCATATTGAAGCATACACGGTCACTGTCATGCACCGGTGGGTTTTGACTTCCACTTGCCACATTTTCGGCATTAGAGGAGATCGATGGCATTTTTTGATTATGCGCAAAAGGGTTAGTCAACACATCGAGAGGTATATATAAAAGCCTCTCATTTTCCTCGAGTTTGGGGCACAAGTGGGTAAGGTGATCATCAATACAAAGATTACAAGGGAATTTCACCTTTCGCTTCTCTTTCTTGCCCTCACTAGCATTAACCTTCAATCTATCATTGTTAGTTTTGTCCTTTGTTTTATTATCATTATTCCTCCCACCCTTACGATTGTTACCTTGTCCTTTCTTTTTATTCTCTCTTGGTTTCTGGTTACCATTTGGGTTGGTCGATGATTGCACATAATGCACATCTTCCAATTGAGTGGGAGTGGAGGACACAAACGAAGCTTGTCCTCCTACAGACTGGATTAGAGACAAATCTTTCAACTGGCTTGTCACTAAGTCTATAGATTTAATATTCGCAGAGACTATAATGCCATCGACATGAGGCCAAAGATTTTTTCTAGGGTCGTAGTTTGACCTTGGTGCATCAGGAATAATTTTGTACAACATCCCAGGCTGAGAATTTATGAGATCTAACTGTTGGGATTTAAAAATTGCTTCTTCCTCAGATGTTGCCTCGGATGTAGAAACATCCTTCGAAATATAAGGTAGTAAAGACTTAAGAAACCATTCCAACATGGACTTTGGAGGAATGTAATCTTTTATCAACCTCTTCCGTCTATGCTACTCATGGATGTGATTCGAGATATGGGCGGCTTTGTCTTGGTGGAGGGCCGACAGAAGTTCTATGTCAGAATTGTAACGAATCGAAAATTGGAAGTGGTTGAGGAACACTAAAACCATATTATTAAAATTCCCGTATGTCCCCCCTGGTAACTCTATGAACCATTTCACTACAACCCCATGAGGGTGCGTTGAAACAATATTAAATGAATAGAATCATTGTTAATGGAATTGGAAGAGAACCAAAGATGGAAAGTAGTGACATGATCACTAAGATCCTCACTAGTATTTCGCTCGAATTTCAGAATATCCGAAGAAATCTTGGTGGGGACAGGGGGCCATGTCGGGTCATGACGCACTAGGTCATTCATTAATCTTGATAAGTCTGGTAAATTGAGCATGGCCAGAAAAGGGAGAAGGGGTTGTGGTATCTATCCCCAAGCTCCTGCGAAAGATTGATGTTGGGGAATCAAAACCCATCTAGGGTTATGGTATGCACCATGGCCTTGTCCATTGTTGTAAAACCCCCCTCCAAACTGATTCATAAGGGGTTGGTTGTGTTAGAAAAACAGGACCACAGAGCAATAAAAATAAAACAAATGCAGAAACAAAACACAGAAGACACACAATACAAGAGAGACACAGATTTACGTGGTTCACCCAGTGTGGGCTACGTCCACCAGAGAAATTGCTAGGTCCTTTCTTTATTATTATCGAGCAAATGAAGGGATAAAACCTACAAAAAAACCCGCTGTAACTTCCTCTTCTTTCTCTCACAGTCTCCTCTCTTAGAATACAATACTTGCCACCACCATCCATAGCCGTGATACATTTCCCTCATAAAAGAGGGTTTCCTTCTAGGGAAAAAAACCCTAACATAATCTCTATCGTTAGATCTGTGACCTTATAATGAACAGTCCAGACTTACAATGAAATTACAATATACTTTTACAAGGCAATTTTTGCTTCTGGGACCCTGCAGAGGGGGTACCCCCCCTGTACACTCCCCCACGTGGAAGAGTGTACATACTTCTGGGGTGTAAATACTTCATGGGGTATAAAAACGGTTGAAAGAAAGGACCTATGAATCAGGAAGATAATCAGGCTCCACAACCAACAATCTCCCACTTGGAGACTGATCTCAACAACTCCACCGCTGCTGTATATGCTGGACTCTGAACCTTCATTGACCTGGCAAATTTCTCATTTTCATCTTCATTCTTGAAGACCAACTGAAACTGAGCAGGAACTCAGTTTCTCCCTGGTTACTCCCTTTGTTAACATGTCTGCAGGATTCTGGCTAGTGTGTATCTTTTCCAGCTTCAATTGTC
>ML843447.1:38719-50379 GCA_009831015.1 Picea engelmannii
ATGGTTGTAAATTGTAGAGTAGCATGCATTAAACTTATGCTCAGATTTAAATTGATTGTAAAGGACATGATGAACATTAGTAAAAAGGTTTTTCTCAGTGTTGTATGATGCTTGATGGACCACAATGGCCTGCGTACTTGTTTTAGTTGTGAGTTTTTTTACAAGAAAAATCAACCAATAAGAATGGGAGATTTCAAAGGCATTCTAAGCAGCTTTTTACGCCCATTTGTTTTCTGTCATTTAGATTTAAATTTTTTTTCCAGCTGCAATAATGGTTAAAGCCCTGTGATTGTCCCCGTGTTTGGTGGTAACACATTTTTCATCCTTCTCTACCTTCTACATGAAGTATTCGTGAGATTACCTCTGCCCAACGGTCGGGCGAGGGCTGAATGGTTTATTTCTGTGATTCTGTTATATATCTTTGTGCTTTTATGGTTACAAATTATCTGTGTTTTCTTTTATATTCCAAATTCTCTGCATATCATAGGAATTCCCTGCATTTTACTGTTGTATTAACCGGGCGTTTCTATTTGTGATCTCTGCGTCTGTGTTGAGTTTTTGCAAAACCATGTTAGGTAATCGTGAACGATCCTTCCCTTGTCGATTCATGCCTATGAAAAGGGAAACCTCTTTTTACTTCTGTGTGAAGTCTTGGTCGAGGGATCGACTGCATCCGTATCTCCTCTGTTCCCTCCCTTTTTTTTATTTTATTAATGTCTCTCACCGAGTTTTGGCCGCGCATGTCTCCCTGCTGAATGTGTCCTCTAAGCGTGGCGTTATCATGGCTTACCCATTGCAGCTCCACTTGTCAGATGGTAGTGATTGGATGATGGAATTTTTGGGTTATGGCATGACAGGATGCAACCGGGATTTATGGCAAGTTGATTTTGAGGCAAATTGAGTGGAGTGTTTTTTTTTTTTTTTTTATTTGACTATGAGCATTTTTGTATTCTTTTGTCAGTGAGCGTTATTTTCATTTACTACGGGCATTCTCTGTTACAGTTGAATGGTGGTTTCATTGTACATGTTGTGTGTAATTTTCCCCCTTGCGCCCTGGTATTGTGAGTGTAATATTCGCAATTATGGCGGTACACTATAACCCGATTTAAATTTGATTTGCTGCCGAATTTTTGTTGGAACCATATGTCTGTAGCACCCTTGTATAAATTCGCTTGCACCGAGGATGATTCTCTGCAATGCGCCCAGTTTCTCTAATGCATTAAGCACTTTCTTTGTTAACAGTACTTCTCGTAACCTCCAGACCTCATCCACATCGTGCACTTCACCGAAAGTTGTTAAACCTTACTACTTTTGCCTCTGTGTAAACAATATTTATTACCTCTGTGATTTTCCTCGCACAACAAGTTCTCTGGTGAGTTGGCCCTTGATTGCGGCTCTCTGCTCCCTGCTGCGTGGTGAATCTATTTTGGGGACTTGAATTTCCTTGAACCACGGTCGGTCACCTGTTCCTTCCCTTCCTTACCTTTTCTGACAGTAATCTGATTAGCTTGGTGATCTAGACAGCTCTGCAATCATTGTAGTTGCTTTTTCAAGGCGAAATTATTGTTAATACTTGCCAGCTAATGATTCACAGATATCTAATCAATTCGTGTCCTCTAATTAACTTTTGGAAATTCTATAAATCGTTTTCTTCATTATTTATGATGGTGTAGCCAGTGCACAGGGATTTTCCTTGAAATAGAAATCATTCGATTGTCGTGGGAAAAATTTCGTTTGTTCATTCAAAACGAGAAACTATATTAAATTTATTATTTCGACACCTGTGCAACTATAACTTAATCACAAATACCTAATTGTTAAAAGGCCTACCATTTATTAAAGAAAGGAATTATTCTTTTATTATTTATTAAAGAAGGAATTCGTTGAAGTAAAACATTTAAGGAAGGAGACTGTTATGTTTTAGATCGTAGATATAGATTATTAAAGGTAATGCCTTGCGATGTATTTTTTTATAATCATGTAAGAGTAATGTCCTTGGAACATGGATTAACAGGTAATGTTAGGTTTAGAAGTACATCAATTCAATGTTGTGGTTATTCTAAGATACTAAGTTATGGCAATAATGTGAAATGGCATGGTACTTTACTACATTCTCTTGTTAGTATAATATGCGAGTATTGCAATAGGTGTGGATAATTGCATTATAAATTATCGTTGAAATGATATGGTTATTCAATTTCTCATTAATTGTCATTTATTTAATTGTTATATAAGTGCAATGCTGTTTTAAATTGGATTAATAATTAGTTTAACTGCAAGCTTGTAATATCAATATAAGTATGGTAGCTTGTATGATAACATAGGAGTGTAAGGACATTGTTATTTGTTTACAATGTGGTGGTAGCATAAATGTAATGGTGAGGCTAAATCATTGTAAGGACATTTAATTCTTTTTATTTTTAACACAAAGGGTAAGGCCCTTAAACTCAGGGCAAWAAATTAATTAGATTTACATTATGCTAATGTACTCGGGGTTTAATAAAATTAAATGGAAAAATGGGCTAATAACCAATCACTATTGAGTCATAGACATTTCCTTGTCATAATTTTAGTGGTCGTTGTCTAAGTCCTTGACATGCGTTTCCCCTAGTAGACGTGGTTGTTTCATTAATTTTTGTATACCTAGTTGTGAAAAATGTATTGTTTGGTCTGCCTGTGTTGGGTGGGTTATAGACCCCTCCATGTGGCCTTACTATATAAGTCTGTGTGTGTGATTATTTTCTGTGTAAAGAATCTAGTGCCGTATCAAGAGTCTCGGGCCCTTTAAAGGCAGGGTTTCCACTCTTGCGACACACCTGACAGAGATTACTAGTTTCTGCCTAAGCAGACGGCTAGGAGCCTATCTGACCTTCTCTCTCTCCGGAGCAGAGAACTAAGATTAAACGCCCTGCTTTCCTGTGCAGAAATAGTAAAATTTACCTCTATGGATTCTTCCATCTATTTCGTACGGTACATAACCCAGTATGTCGTTTAATGCTTGCAGTTACTTGTTGTGTGCCTTATGTCTATGGTCGTTTATTGCTTGCAGTTACTTGTTGTGCACCTTAAGTCTTCTTGTTTTGATCATCGTGGTTGCTTCTTGTTGGTTGTTAGGTAGCGATGCCGAGTCAAGTGTGTCTGTTCCTTTTTACACGCGCGCACACACCTTAAACAAAAAAAAAAAAATCTTGCACCTGTTAAAGAGTTGTTGTCGTAACAAGGAGGTTGTTACATATGGTATCAGAGCCGGTTCGACCCGCGACTTGGGATTTTCTACGGCTTTCATTGACATGATTAAATTTGATTATACTATTACTGATCGAGTTGATTGTGTGCTTGCAGGTAATCATGGTTAGAGGACGCCGCAGAGGCAGACGACAGGGTGCTAGGGGAGGAGATGTGACGCCTCCAGTAGCATCCACGCCTGAGGGGTCTAACCCCCAGGGAGGTGAGCGGGTTCTCGGACAGGAGTAGATAGTAGTCGGCGATGTTTTTTTGATGATGAGGTATTTTCAGCGCATGTCTGAGTCCTTGATCAGCCGATTGGACAGAGACGAGGCCAGGGCGCCGACACCTGTTGAGGTTCTGCCGCGTGCACCGGCCGTTATAGGAAGCATTCACCGTGAACTCGAGAAGGTTAAATTTTTCGATTTCTTTGGTGCCCCGGCCGGCGCAGGCGTCGAGGAATGGTTGGAGAATATGGCGATGTGCTTCACACTTCGCGATTATAACTCTAATATGAATTTCTGCATGGTGGTCTTTCAACTGAATGGGAGCGCTCTTCTATGGTGGAAGACGCTTCTGTCGCAACTGAACATGGTCGTTGAAGACGTGTCATGGGAACTGTTCGAGGAATGGTTCCGAGAGAGGTATATTTCAGAGGAATTCATTGAGTGTCAGCTCAATGAGTTCAACACATTACGACAGGGAGGTCGTATGGTGCCCGAGTACGAGGCATGTTTTATGGAGCTGCTCCGGTATGCTCCGCACCTTAACACAAAGAAGCTCAAGGTCAACAGGTTTGTGTTTGGCCTTAACGACAACCTGCATGCAAAGGTCAGGATATTGATGCCTCAAACCTTGCATGGCGTTGTCCAAAAGGCCCTCACAGCAGAGGAGGAGCTTATCAGCGGGGGTCAGACCAGGACTCCAGCGAGACCAGCAGGGCAGGGTTCATCTAGTACACCACAACATCAGACACTAGCGAGACATACGCTGAGATATCATGGTTTCCAGAGAGGATCCACTTTCACTACACCCAGACGACCATCGTCTCAGCAGCAGACACCTTATCGGGGACCACAACACCAGCAGCAGCAATTTAGGCCAGTTCAGTAGAACAAACTTGTGTTCCAGGTCGGTGGGCCGTCATCTTCTACTTCGGGCACCAGGACTACTGGGTCGAAGAAGGGATGTTGGACGTGTGGGAAGACACACTACTAGAAGGACTGTCCTGTGGAGAGGACCAGAGCGTCCAGATCAGCCGGACCCGCTACCGTGGAAGATATGGGTAAGGCCCATCGGATTCATGCGGTGGTGAATAACCGCCAGGCAGAGCACCAGTCAAATGTGCTTGAGACGACAGGTATTGTCGTTGACCAGATCCTTAGTATTTTGATAGACCCAGGTGCTATTGAAAGTTTCATTTCTGGTGCAGCGCTAAAAAGGATTAAGGTAAATGCAGTCAAACAGGACGAGTTTAGCTTCATACAGATGGCTTCAGAAGCCAATCAAAAGGTTGGAGGAAAGGTTATGGGTTGTGCCCTTAACCTGGGAGAGTTTGTCATGAGGGTCAACTTGTACATCACAATATTAGGATCTTACGACATCGTGATTGGTATGGATTGGTTGGAATCGCGTGAGGCGATACTCAACTGTAAGACGAAGAGGTTGAGCTTGGTCGATGATGAAGGATAGAGACAGGTGATTGTAGGATGGAACCAGGGAGTATCCCTGAGGTTCATCTCTTCCTTATAGTTACGGAAGAGTATGCACAAGGGGTGCAAGCTTTATGTGATCCTCACGCTAAATGAAAAGGGAGTAGCGGAAGGTCTAGAACACCTTCCGGTGGTGAAGGAGTTTGCGGACGTATTTCCAGAGGATTTTCCTGGGATTCCGCCGAAAAGGGAACTGGAGTTTACCATAGACCTGAAACCGGGGACCAAACCGATAGCAAGAACGCCTTATCGGATGTCGACCCCAGAGTTGCAAGAGCTGAAAATGCAATTGAAAGAGTTGTTGGACCTGGGACTGATACGCCCTAGTGTGTCACCATGGGGTGCACCAGTTATTTTCATACGAAAGAAGGACGGATAGTGGAGGCTTTGCATTGACTACCGTTAACTAAACAAGGCTACGATCAAGAATCAATATCCCTTACCAAGAATTGATGATATGTTCGATCAAATGAAGGGTGCGACGGTGTTCTCCAAGATCGATTTGTGATCAGGGTATCACCAGTTACGGATCAAAGAGGATGATGTCCTTAAGACCACCTTTAAGACGATATTTGGACATTACGAGTTTACTGTTTTACCGTTTAGACTGACAAACGCCCTAGGGGTATTCATGAGTTTGATGAACGAGGTGTTCTGCGAGTACTTGGACAAGTTCGTCCAAGTATTCATTGACGATATTTTGATCTACTCTCGGATGACGGAGGAGCATGACGAGCACTTGCGCTTGGTACTACAGTGTTTACGAGAGCACAAACTGTATGGGAAGTTGTCCAAATTCTCTTTTTATCAATCGAGGATTCACTACTTAGAGCATGTCATCTCCGACGAAGGAATCGCCGTGGATCCAGCCAAGGTCGAGGCTATTATGGAATGGCCTGCACCAACGAATGTCACAGAAGTGTATAGTTTTATGGGTTTAGAAAGATACTATCGACGATTTGTCGAGGTATTTTCAAAGATAGCAAATCCGATCACAGAATTGCAGAAGAAAAACAAGAAGTTTGTCTGGACCGAGAAATGCGCAGAAGCATTTCTAAGGCTTAAAGAGTTGTTGACCACAATGTCGATACTAAAAGTCCCTGACATGGGCACAGACTTCTTGGTATGAACTGATGCATCCAAGGAAGGTTTAGGCGGAGTCTTAATCCAAGACAGACGAGTGATTTCTTACATTTCAAGGAAATTGAGAAGGCATGAGGAGAACTACGCGATGCACGATTTGGAGTTATTAGCCATCGTATATGCCTTGAAGGTTTGGAGACAATACCTTGTTGGATGAAAATTTGAATTAAGGACTAATCGTTGTGTACTACAACACATTTTTACCCAAAGCAACCTGAACGTGCGACAATGGCATTGGTCAGAATTTCTTAGCGAGTACGACTTCGAGATTAATTACATAAAGGGAACAATGAACCAACTTCAGTGTTGCCTCTTCAGCTGAATCTACATGATAATATTCTCACTTTATAGTGTGACGATGACTGGTACAAAGAAGTCGAGGATTTTATCGGACAAAACACAATGATGGTACCACAATATGAGGGAATTTCTTTTGATAGCGATGGGTTATTAAGGTTTAGAGGTTAGATTTACGTACCGCCTAATGACGAGTTGAGGATGTTGATCCTGAGCAAGGCTCATAGAGAAGTTTACATGGCTCACCCAAGACTCACGAAGATGAGGGAAGACCTTAAACCCTTATTCTTTTGGAAGGGAATGAAGGCCGACATAGTCAACTTTGTGGCCAGATGTCTAGAGTGTCAGCAGGTAAAGGTTGAACATAGACACCCAACATGATTACTTCAACCACATGCCATTCCAGAATTGAAATGGGAAGTTATTTCGATGGATTTTATTGTTGGATTGCCACTGACGACAAGGAGACATGACTCGATTTTTGTAGTAGTAGACACTCTGACGAAGAGTGCTCACTTTATTCCTATGTGTATGACGTATCAGGCACCTGACATAGCAAGATTTTTCATCAGTGAGATTGTGAGGTTGCATGGAGTGCCTAAAAATATTATATCCGATCGAGGATCGGTGTTTACTGGACGATTTTGGACAAGTTTCCAAGAGGCCTTGGGAGCACAACTTAATTTTAGTACTGCGTATCACCCAGAGACTAACGGATAGACAGAACGAATGAACCAAACCTTGGAAGACATGTTGGGCATGTACGTGATGGACCAACCAAAGCATTGGGAGGAGTTCCTGCCTCTAGTAGCATTCGGTTACAACAACAGTTACCAGAGCACCATTAAGATGGCGCCTTTTGAGTTTCTTTATGGGCGACCGTGTCGGATGCCCTTGAGTTGGGATTGTCTTGAGGATAGGGTCCTGGTGGGACCAGAAGTGATCCAAGAAATGGAAGAGAAAATGCAAACCATAAGACAAAGGATTAAAGAAGCCCAGGATCGACAAAAGAGTTATGCCGATGCGCACCAGATCGACCGTAGTTACGAGGTCGGCGATCGAGTCTTCTTGTGGGTTAAACTGCATAAGAGTTCGATCAAGTTTGGAAAGGGAGCTAAACTCTCTCCAAGGTTCGTGGGACCTTTTGAGATTGTGGAGAGAAAGGGGCATGTGGCCTATCGACTAGCCTTGCCTGATTCTTTGAGGCGTATGCACGATGTCTTTCATGTATCTGTTTTGAGACATTATATTAGTGACCCTACGCACGTGATTGACATGAGTTCCTTGCAACTATCGGAGGAGGGAGCACTCACGGCTAAGCCGGTCCGCATCTTAGATCATCGCATTCGACAGTTACGATGTCGAACAATAGATTAGGTCAAGGTCCAGTGGGACAGTTATAGTCTGCACTCGGCGACCTGGGAGGATGCATATGATATGCACCAGCAGTTTCTATTTTTGTTTGATAGATAGACTTATGATACTATGATACTTTTATTTCGGCATTTATACTGAGAAAATTCGGGAAGAAGTTTAGACCAAGAGGAGGTGTATGTAACATCCCGCTCTGGCGCACTGAGAAAACTTATTATTTCAGGACACTTGCTCACAAGTGATCTGGACTTTTATGATGTCAAAACATTTATCTTTGATTATGATGTGTTATGATAGACGACATGATGTTTCACTGCTTGGACGTAGACAGGTGCTATTGACTCAGCTTTATTGTGTGTGAAGGGTTTTGGACCATGAGGATGCAGAGGCATCGGTGGAACCCCTTGGACTCTGGATTGAGTCAGGGAGTGTCTTATTTGGGTTGATTTATTTACTGTGATATTTCATTGATTTGATGATTTGATGTTGACATGTTTTGACACGATTACTGATGATGCAAGCTGATGATAGCTTGCCGACAAGACTCACATATGGAGTAAAGGGGCCACACACAATTTCTAGAGAGGTTGAGAGAGAGGTGTGGAAAACAGCCCTGCCACAGCCTACTAGCACTCTCATCGTGGCTTGAACTATAGGTTAATGATTACTTAGTTCGAGAGGATCCACGATGCCGTGAGGGCAGACTGCGACAATCGCTCACGATGATCCTAAGGGGTGCGCAATAAGGCAGGGGCCTTATTCCTTGGAGCCCTTAGTCTCCCAGAAGTTCAGCTGGTGTAGTGTTGACTCCAGGGGTTATAGATGTCTACCAATCAGTCATGTTGGCGAGTGGCACCCTTGGAGCACGTGGTGCATCCTGAAGGGCACGTCGCGCAAAAGAAACACAAGTTGGCGAGTGGCACCCTTGGAGCGCGTGGTGCATCATGAAGGGCACGTCGCGCAAAAGAAACACAAGAAGTGAGTGGCATCCTTAGAGCAAGTGGTGCATCCTGAAGGGCACGTCGCACAAAAGAAACAACAGAGGCGAGTGGCACCCTTGGAGCACGTGGTGCATCCCGAAGGGCACGTTGCACTGATGTTGAGGAAGAAACAAACCTAGACAGCCCTAAGACATTAACACCTTAATAAATTCATAAAATGACTCCCCTAAACAATTGTCATCCAGTTCTAAATCTAAACCTAAGTCTAAAAGCTTTTCTAAGATAAAATTCCGATTAACCTTAAGGAAAAGACCCTATAGAAATAAAAATAAAGTTGTAAACTAAAACCCACTTAAGTAATGGTTTAGTCTTCTTAAATTTAGGGGGGGTAAAGTGAAGAGAGGGATAAATTAATTGAAATCCATGGTTTTAAATTGTAAAGAAGAAATAAAATTATTTAACGTATGGGGGTATAAAAAGTTATGAATTTAAAAATAAAATGAAAAGATTAATTCTAGCGCATTTACCTTTTTGGTTTTAAAAAAAAAAAAAAAAGGAAAGAAAGGGAATAATGAAAATAGGGAAACTAAGTAATAAAGGAAACATAATAAAGGAAAGAAGGGGACTTAGGGTAAAAAGAAAAGTCAACATAGTAAGGAATCAACAATTAAAAACTTTCTAAAATGAGCTAAATTTAGCAACTTCATTTTAGGGAAAATTGTTAAAAGCATGTAAGGGATCTAGGAACACCTAGGAGTAAATTTAGGAGCGAATCTAGCTCGGCCTTGCGAGGCAAGCTGGAAAGCTAGACTTACCTTCTAGATTTTGTGTGGCCCCTTTGCGGCTTGGGGGGATAAGTGGGAAGCATAGTACCCCTAGCGATTGGTTGGGAGGTACCGGTGAGGTCTCGATGGTCGACAAGCGAGAGCGGAAAGGAGTGCAGGACGACACTCGAGGCAGGCGAAAGGGCAACGATATGGTTGTAAATTGTAGAGTAGCATGCATAAACTTATGCTCAGATTTAAATTGATTGTAAAGGACATAATGTACATTAGTAAAAAGGTTTTTCTTAGTGTTGTATGATGCTTGATGGACCACAATGGCTTACGTACTTGTTTCGGTTGTGAGTTTATTTACAAAAAAAATCAACCAATAAGAATGGGAGATTTCGAAGGCATTCTGAGCAGCTTTTTACGCCCATTTGTTTTCTGTCATTTAGATTTAATTTTTTTTTCCAGCTGGAATAACGGTTGAAGCCCTGTGATTGTCCCTGTGTTTGGTGGTAACACGTTTTTCTTCCTTCTCTGCCTTCTGTGTGAAGTATTCATGAGATTACCTCTGCCCAACGGTCGGGCAAGGATGAATGGTTTATTTCTACGACTCTGTTATATATCTCTGTACTTTTATGGTAACAAATTCTCTGTGTTTTCTTTTATATTCTGAATTCTCTGCATATCATAGGAATCCCCTGCGTTTTATTGTTGTATTAACCGGGCATTTCTGTTTGTGATCTTTGCATCTGTGTTGAGTTTTTGCAAAACCATGTTAGGTAATCGTGAACGGTCCTTCCCTTGTTGATTCGCACCTATGAAAAGGGCGACCTTTTTTTAATTCTGTGTGAAGTCTTGGTCGAGGGATCGACTGCATCTGTATCTCCTCTGTTCCCTTCCTTTTATTTTATTTTATTTATGTCTCTCACCGAGTTTTGGCCGCGCATGTCTCCCTGCTGAATGCATCCTCTAAGCGTGGTGTTATCCTGGCTTACCCATTGCAGCTCCACTTATCAGATGGTAGTGATTGGATGACGAAATTTTTGGTTTATGGCGTGACAGTATGCAACCGAGCTTTATGGCAAGTTGATTTTGGGGCAAATTGAGTGGAGCATTTTTTTTTTTTTTTTTTTTTTTGTATTCTTTTGTCTGTGAGCATTATTTTCATTGACTGTGGGTGTTCTCTATTACGGTTGGATGGTGGTTTCGTTGTATAGGCTGTGTGTAATTTTTGCCCCTTGCGCCCTGGTATTGTGAGTGTGATCTTTGCAATTATGGTGGTACACTATAACCCGATTTAAATTCGATTTGCTACCGAATTTTTGTTGGAGCCATATGTCTGTAGCACCCTTGTTTAAATTTGCCTGCACCGGGGATGATTCTCTGCAGTGCGCCCAGTTTCTCTAATGCGTTAGGCACTTTCCATGTTGACAGTACTCCACGTAACCTCCAGACCTCATCCACCTCATGCACTTCGCCGACAGTTGTTAAACCTTACCACTTTTTCCTCTGCGTAAACAATCTTTATTACCTTTGTGATTTTCCTGGCACAACAAGTTCTCTGGCGAGTTGGCCCTTGATTGCGGCTCTCTGCTCCATGTTGCGTGGTGAATCTATTTTGGGGACTTGAATTTCCATGAACCGCGGTCGGTCACCCGTGCCTTCCCTTCCTTACCTTTTCTGACAACAATCCGATTAGCTTGGTGATCTAGACAGCTCTGTAGTCATTGCAGTTGCTTTTTCAAGGCGAAATTATTGTTAATACTTGCCAGCTAATGATTCATAGATATCTAATCAATTTGTGTCTTCTAATTAACTTTTGGAAATTATGTAAATCATTTTCTTCATTATTTATGATGGTGTACCCAGTGCGTAGGGATTTTCCTTGAAATAGCAATCATTTGATTGTCGTGGGACAAAATTCGTTTGTTCATTCAAAACCAAAAACTATATTACATTTATTATTTCGACACCTGTGCAGCTGTAACTTAATCACGAAAACCTAATTGTTAAAAGGCATGCCATTTATTAAAGAAAGGAATTATTCTTTTATTATTTATTAAAGAAGGAATTCATTGAAGTAAAACATTTAAGGAAGGAGACTGTTATGTATTATATCGTAGATATAGATTATTAAAGGTAATGCCTTGTGCTGTACTTTTTTATAATCATGTAAGAGTAATGTCCTTGGAACGTGG
>ML843448.1:5831-18343 GCA_009831015.1 Picea engelmannii
AGCTCCAAAAATGAAGCTCTTCAAAGAAGAGATGAGGCTTGAAAGAGAAATTAAAAAACTATAGAGCAAAAAATTCTTAATGGAATAGTTATTTGAAATGATTTATAGTCTTTCGGTTATAGTTGACTTACATCTTTGTGGTTAGGCCTCAATCAAGTTAAGGATGATCCTTTAAACATGTCTTTTCAAAAATGAAAGATCAATATGAATAATATAATGAATTTGTCAAATTGTACATAAATGAGATTAGTAAACATCACCAAAAGGTTTGAAGGTGAGATAAAGGGCCTGAGCAATTACATGGCCTCTAGGAGAATTGGAGCCAAAATAGAGGAAAAAACCAATAAACTTGCACAAAGCAATCAAGGATTCCAAAAGAAAAGAACTTTGTGACTCCAATAATTATTGGTAAAAATAGGACAAACTATCTTTATCCATACGAAATAATTGTGAAAGAACTTATCCTAAAGAAAGTTTCTCATGACGAACAACATAAACCTATCAACAATACAGAATAAGTGGACAAAAAACCCATAAAAATCAAACAACAACAAACAATAATCATGGGAAAAAAAAAACTAAACATAAAATTTACCAGACCATACAAAATAGAAAAAACAACATGAAAATCAGAACCCACAACATCAAAAGGAAGCCTCTTGGAGAATGGTGATCATGAATATGAAATAGGAAGAACACAACTTGAAGCTCAAACAAGAAATCATGAAGGAGAAGAAGAGGGTAATAGCTACAAAAATCAGAAACCCACAAGGGGCGAAGGAAACCTCTGTAAGAAAAATAGGCAAGAATCTGAATCGAAAATAATCCAACAAAAGGATCAAACATGTAGTCATCAAGGAGAACAAGAGAGAGTCTGGGAAAGAGATCCAAAAATGAAACTCTACAAATAAGGGACAATGCTTGAAAGAGAAATGAATAATTATTTGAAACAATTTACATCATAATCAAATCCTTTTGATTATGGTTGATAAATTCTATGATTTCTATCCTAAAATAATGTGTAAGAAAAATACACTGAAAGGAGAAATCAAAGCTACATTCTAAGTGTTGAATATGAAATGATGAGAATCATAGAAAACAACCAACCAAATAATTGCAGGAAGTGCAGAAAAATAAGTGGAAAAACGGTTAAGCTACAAGTTAAATCTTACTGTATCACCTCTGGCTCTCTGAAAAATCCAATGGTTATGTAGAATCAACCCTTTTCACCATCATTATTTCCCTGAGATCATTGCTCAAATCCGAATAATTGTATTTATATTCATAAGAGTCAGAATTCAAATGTTGTAAAGAAACAGTTGCTAAAAAAATACTGGAAATGTTGTCATACATTCTCTTCCCTTGGGCACAAGGATATGATCACCATAAATTATTCAGATACCTCTCTCCCCTACATCACAAATTAAACGAAAACCACAACAAAAACACTACACCCAGACCAGATCATGGAAATCAAACTAGACGAAAACAATCCACCAAGTTGTTGGCAGACCTACACGATTTCGCTATATGAACGATAAACGACACTTTTTGTAGCTTCATTCACTTCATATTATCATATTAGGATGATTATTGGGTTATAAAATATGTTCGATAACTCTTTTATATTTGTGTTTTCATTCTTGATTCATGACTAAAAGCATGAATCAAACATGAAAACTTAGTTTCATATTATATCCTTATTCAAAGAATTCTTTCAAAGGGTCATTGTGCTTGCATCTACTTTATATTTAATACTTGAATGATTTTCCTTTGAGTGTGTTGAATGTTGATTCACATTTGAATTATAAACATGTTTATTTGAACCCTTTGCAAATCAACTATAGTCATTGCTAGACATGGGAATTAATGCACTGATATCGTATCATGTACTTGATCTTTTGTTGGCAGAGTGAATTGATAGGCTTTTCATTATGATTTGAGGGTTTTCGTCACACCCTGGTACGCAAGTTTTTCATTACCATGAGTGCTCAAGCTTCAATAATCGAAACATCGATGTTTATACTATGACTGCGCAGGGGTTTTTCTTGGTTTGTTTCCATTTTATTTGCTCAGATTTGTTTCTCATACTCCTGCCATTTAAACCCAGAGCTATCCTGAGTCGCCCCTGTTATAGTCCAGTCATATTTTTAATGGCTCTTGTTGTCCGAATAGAGTCGAATGGCTCTCAAGAGATGTTGTCTCATGATGACACAGTCGTGGATTTGAAAGACTAGGGTTGGGATGCCTTCATCAAAAGGTTCGAAGGGTATAACCTTCGCGTGGCTAAGGAATTCACACAAACATTTGATGGGTATAGCGCGAAAGTTGGAGATATACAGTTGGAAGTAACTGAAGAGTTTATTAGTGAAGCCATAGGACTTCCATCCACCATTCAGAAGTGTTTCAAGAACTCAAAAATGAAAGAAGTGCCCTAGAGACTCTTCATGACCTCCAGAAAAATCGATTGTTGTGAAAAAGGTATCCCTATTTCTCTGCTTAAAGTTAGACGACATGGTCTCCTGTCTATCCTTAAATAATTTGTGACATGTGAGGGTCGTTATGGTCTATTTTTTCTCTATCATATATGGTTTCTTATGCACTTCATAGGTTTTCACTTGAATGTGCCTTTCTATTTGCTCAAAAGCCTATACAAGATGTCTAAACGGTATAAAAAATAGATTCTTGACTCAATCCTTTTTCACCACGACTTAATAAATATTATGTTAACACACCATTTGAAAACCATAGGCGACCCTTGGGATGGATTTTTAGTGAGAAATGGTTTTGTTTCTGCCGTCGGCCCTAATTCGGATGAATTGTTGGTAAAAGAACACTTTGAGAGTCCAAATAATAAGCCAACCACAAAACTCCTGAACGAAATAATGCCCAATCAATTCCCATATGAGCAATAGGCTGTAGAGTGTGAGTGGAATGAACCTACTGTGCATAATTTGGATAATGGCCATAATGCCAATATGAAACCCTATGTTGAAAAGTCTCACAAACAGTCAAAACAGAAGCACACAGTGTTAGAGTTCCGAAATGAAAGAGTTGGTCGGATCATTTTGAGAAGTTTAAGGAATCGATCTAAGCCTCATTTGAGCTTGATCAACCCGATCGAGGTCAATGAGGTCTCAGATCCCGAAATTGAAAATTTCCTCGCATAAGAAGATCTCGATTGTCATAAATCGGATCCTAATCAGCCATACGACTTTGTTAATAATCTTTCACCGTGTCTCAAAGATAAACGTGAGTTCACTAGTATTAGGCTTGGTCCAGGGAATGTAACAGGTAGTATTGATGCAACCAGTCTTGACTGTATGCTCCATCAACAAATCGTTTATCCTGCGCATTGTGAAGTCTGCTTGCGTTGGATTGAACGATACTATATTGATATTCCTGTTCTCCAAACTTGAATTAAAACACTCAAAAATCACAATGAATTACTCATAAAGGAAAATCGTGACCTCATAGCAAACAAACAGAGACAAGCTAAATGTCTTAAGAAGACAGGAAACATTGTGATAAATAATGCAGACAGTGTGAATGCCATAATCAATTCCGAGCTATCTTGATCCATGTTTAGTCATTGGTTTAAATGGTAAAATGGTTTTTTCCCTCTTATTACAATCATGTTATTTTTTGAATCAAATCGGTTAAACTTAGATTTCTTTTACCAATATAAGACTGGCTACATAATCTCTCGATTCTATAACCAAGTCATTTTTATATAAAATTTTGTAATTAGTTGTTAATAAATTATCTAACTTGTTCCTATTTCGTTTTCAGGACATGGTATATCTTGATGTTGATTTTATGGGGTGGAACATGTTCGATTTAGATGATTAGTATCTCTTTTCTATTTATTTTGTAAATAAGAAAAAAAAATTATTAATTTTTGAAGATACAATTTGATCATGAGTGGTTGTAGGCCCTCCATATTTGTAATATTTTGATCTCATGGGATCTGATCCTATCCTAAGAGATAGGAAGATGAGATTTCAAAAAGACTCTTTAAATACTTTGCATTTTGTAAATGAAGGGCATCTTGGCCTGGAATCGAAGATGGACAAATGACTTTCAAGACTTAATGAAACAATGTACAACATTTTGGCTTTAGTCCTTTGTGAATGATGTTTCATTAATGTTTTGTTTTATTTAATATTGATATGTTAATATGTCGTGTAGCTTTAGACTCAATGATATGTTATGTTTCAAGATATTTGTGTTATAAATATCGTTCATGATTTGTTGTTCCAGATATTGAGACTGTGATTATCTTTTCAATTTGAATATTAGGATTTCTCTTTGATGTTTAGTTGAACCATGAGATGAATGTATTACACATAGATTTCTTTGAATGTAATCATTTGTGATCATAAGATCACAGAATTAATATGTGTTCTCTTTTCGTTCTTAAAACTCGGTTGCCAATACATTCTGTGAATTTATTCAGAACAGTTTCAGTATAAGTCTATTACAGATTTATCTCATAGGCATGGCAACTGGATGCTCTTGACTCATACAAAGACATAGACACATTTAACGAACTTATATTAGGTTAGTTGCTTTGTTTCTAACTTCTGTCATTTTATGTATCAGTGAAACAAGAAAGTTTAGATCATCTTTGACTATCTATACACTAGTGTTTCATAACTTAGTTAATTCAAGTTTTGTTAGATTTATAATTAGAAAATAGAAAATATTCAAATGTGCTTTATTTATCTTCTTCTCAAAAAGAATTATTTTTACATTGATTTCGTAAGTTTCCAGTAAAGCTTGCAACTTGTAAATTCTATTCATAAGTGATATTTTATGTTTTCTTTCTCTGCTCAAATACACTCATACATCTAATTATATTAGAGTTTATGTATATATTATTATTATTTAACATTAGTTAGTTATTCATTTTCTTTACTTTAGGACCTTAGATTGGCTAACAGAGCATTTAAACCAGTCAGAACAGGTTACACCAAACGGCTTGGGTTATTTGGACAACCCCAGACCAGACTTGTTCTTCCAGTTGACAACTTGTCAATTTTTCCCATCAACAAATGGTGATAGAAGGAGGGCCTGATTTAAATTGATGGCACGTGGAAGTTGTAAGACTCCTCCCCCACACACTCGCTCCCCTGTAGTAACACGTAGTCGCTCAGAAAACAACATTACTTCTGAAACAACAACTACCTCTAATGAAAATCCTGAGATTCCCGTTGAACCGGTGACACCAAATCCTCAAGGAACCGACGTACAAGAAATTGTTCGTCAGTCACTCATAAGGAAACATAGTGCATTGGCTCGCATCAGACAACCTGGTAGGCCACTCAATCAACCCTTTGATTTCTTTGATATCCGAGAATAGCTTGAAGGCATTGGTCTACTTTTGAACCCTTCAGGAGATAATACCACAGATCCTACTGAAACACATATCCTTGAAGCTAGAGGATCTGGTGTTCCACCTTCCCCACCTCATTCATCTCCATCCTCTTTAGGAGGAGAATCATCTGACGAAGGCAGTTCCTCGTCTGAATATTCTCATCCTTCGACACCACCAACACCCATGGAAAACCAAAACAATCGTGCCAGACCTTGGTTCAATCAAGATGTCGTGGTTGTACCTGGGCCTCAACACCCATTACCAAAACACTCAGAGAAATGGTTTCCTAATTTTGATCCATATTCTAAACAATTTGCTAAAGATCACATAAAGAAGTTTATGTTGGCCATTAGACTTCGAAGTGTAGAGAATGAAGATGTAGTTTGCAGACTTTTTCCTTATACATTTGAGGGCAATGCCTCCACATGGTATTTCTCCCAACATCCCCAGACTATTGTCTCTTGGGACAAATTTGAAACCTGCTTCTTAGAGACATTTGGAGATGATAAATATCCTGAAGTATTGGTTATGGAACTTTCCAACCTAAAAATGAACCCTAAGGAGAAAGTAAAATATTTCAACCAGAGGTTTCTTACATTAAAAAATCAAATTCCCATAGACTCAATGCCTGCTGAGAGTCTAATTGTTGCATATTACACCAAAGCTTTACATAATAATATAGAAATTTGGGTTAAAAGGTCTAAAAAGTCTACATTGTTGGAAGCCTTCGAGGAGGCAAGCCAAATTGAGAAGGACATATTAAGATTAAAGGATAATATCAATAATGAAGCTGAAACAACTTCATCTTATAAAAAGAAAGTAGAAATCCTCACTAGGCCTCCTCACACTAAAAGTCAACCAGAAACTTTAGATCTAGAAAGCTTGCAGAAGGCTTTCCAAAAACTAACAAATCAAGTCGTGGACTTGAAGAGATCGGCCGAGGAGGCATCCTCAAGCAAAGTTGGTTTTAAACCACCTTTCAGAAAACCTTTCCCTCCCAATCGGCCAAACCCGACCACTAAAGGTCTTAATTTCGAAAGCTTACAATACGCTTTGCAAACTATTCTTGAAGCACATGATAACTCTGTCCCTCCTAAAAGTTCTGAAGACGTAGTTGAGGAAGAAACAACTGAAGAAGAAGAATCATCTCCTAATATCTTCGGACACTTTTCTAACAGTACTTTCCAAGAAAACTTTGAAACTATCCACCCTTACAACACGAGAAGCAAAACACAGAGGAAATTGTCTTCTGAAATGAGTAATAATGTGCATCCAAAACAGTTGAAACAAGTTGCAATAAAACAGAGTTTATCAGCCCTAGTTTTAGAATATGACTTGATTGAAGATCTGAAAAAACTAAGAGCTAATATTTATGTTTTCGAGATTTTGAAATTTCCTCTTATTCTGCAGAAAATGCTGCAAAATATCGCAAAAAATAGTAAGAACAAATATCCTAGCAATGAGAAGACTGCAGAAACTAGTTCCAAAATAGCCAAAATGATCCCTACTAAAACAACATATGTACCTCCAGATAAAAGGGATTTAGCTGAAAAAGTTGTATCAAATGTAGATAAAACTGTTTTAGGGACAGTGGCAAAACACCAGCAGAATTCTATTGTTAATGCTCGTAAAAATGTCCCTCATTTTTTGTTAACTTTTGAAATTTTTAATAGAAATGTACATAAATGCATGGTTGATTCTAGCACATCATAAAATGTAATGCCTTTATCTGTGTGTCAAAAAATTAATGCAGAAGTTCAACCTTTTGATCTCAAAATCATTCAACTTGATCGAACAAACGTCAAGGTAATCGGTGAACTTAAGAATGTCTTGGTTAGGTTATCTTATAATCCTAAGGTTCATCAAATTATTGAAATTATTGTTGTTGACATCCCTGAAGTATATGGTTTGTTCTTAAGCAGGGACTGGTCCAAACAACTGCATGATTATTTTTCCACAAATTGGTCTCATCTATGGTTGTCGGAAAATGGACACCCCAATAAAATTAGGATAAATCGTGAATGCTATCTCAAGCATACCGTGACAGATCTAAATGATGTAAACGAACGATTTACTACATCTGCTAATTCGTTTGAAATGCAGGGAATGAACACCTTCTTTGGTAACTTCATGACCGAAATTTCGCCTTTCATTGATTCTGGGCAACAATCAGAACTTATGACTTATACTCAGTCATCAACTTCGCCAAGTTGTCAAACACTACCGATGAAGCTCAAATCTGGTCGTTGTACTTTGACGGATCCAAATCCAAAGAAGGAGTCGATGCAGGATGTGTATTCATCGTTCCCTCATGTAATAAAACTTTCATTTCCTGTTGATTAGAGTTCGAGTGCACCAATAACACCGTCAAATACGAAGCACTTTTGCAAGGACTCGGGAAAGTTGTGGATATGGACGTAAGAACTTTAATAGTATTCAGTGATTCAAAAATCATGGTCAGGCAGGTAAGGAACTCCATACATTGCTTGTCACCACATCTGAAAAGCTACCAAACTGAGGTATGGAGTTTAATGCAAACCTTTTCAGCGTTTAACATAAATTCCATTCCTAGACTGAGTAATTCGGAGGCTGATTTATTGGCTAATATCACTTATAAATTGTTGTCCGCATAAGGTATTTCTCCTAATGCATCCTCGATTGAATTGTTGTTCAGGCCGTTGATGTCGGATAACATTACCAATTGGAGAGTGTTTGACGATGATCAAAAAATCATCAACTTCTTGCATATGGAAGACACCTTCCAAGGTGCGGTCATCGATGAAGGCACTCATGATGAAAACCTTTGCAACTTCACGGTAATATCAGATCCTAGATCTCCCGAATCGACATCTGATATGGTGAATTCTATCCCCAAAGTTATTGTAATATTAGAAAAGTTTTATGACTTGCATGATAAATTTAGAGGGTCAGTTAACTGTAAAACGAACAGTTCTTCTTTGACTTATGAGACAGTAAATTTAGGGACTAAGGAAAATCCTCAGAATATTAATTTGGGAACGAGATGCTCCAAGCAAGAACGATCTGCCTTTATTAAATTATTTAAATAATTTAAAGATGTTTTTTCCTAGACATAAGATGATTTGAAAACATTTGACCCTAATATAATACAACATGTCGCCCCCATGAAACCACAAGCTCAACCTTTTCAGCAAAAATTAAGAAAGATGCACCCCAAATTAGAACCCACTGTCAAGAAAGAACTGAATAAACTACTAAATGCAAAGATAATTTTCCTGGTGAGAGACACACAATGGGTGTCTAATATAGTTCATGTAAGGAAGAAAAGCGGTGAAATTCGACTCTATGTCGACTTTCGTAACTTGAACTGAGCGTCTGATAAAGACAACTATCTCGTTCCTCCGATGGAACAAATCCTTCAGCAGGTATCTGGTTCGGAAAGACTATCTCTGCTAGATGGATTTTCAGGATATAACCAGGTCCTCATGTCACCCCCAGATCATCTCAAGACCACTTTTCATACCCCATGGGGTACTTATGCCTACAGGAAGATGCCTTTTGGTCTTATAAGCGTCAGGGCCACTTTCCAGAGAGAAATGGACATTGATTTTCGTGGTCTCATAAATCACTCAGTAGTGGTCTATCTTGATGATGTTACCATTTTTTCTAAAAACAAGAAAGATCACTTATCTCACCTTAGGGTTGTCCTAGAACGATGTCGAAAGTACAACATATCTCTCAACCCTAAGAAATCCGTCTTTGTGGTAGAACAAGGAAAACTAATTGGGTTCATAGTATCCAATGACGAAATGATCATCGATCCTGAAAGAACCCAATCCATTTCCAAACTTCCCCCTCCTTCCTCCAAAAACTCCATGCAATCCTTTTTACGCCAGATTAATTTCGTCATAAGATTTGTCCCAAGTTTCTCAGAAATGGTAAGACCCTTACAAAATTTAATTAAAAAGGACAATCAGTATCGTCGGGGACTGCAAGAAAGTCAATCTTTTGATTCCATCAAAAAATCAATAATAGAATCTCCTTCCTTGATGAGTCATGATTTCTCTCGGGATTTCACTCTTTACACCTTCGCCTCCGACCGATCTTATGTCGTTGTGTTAACACAAAAAAATGTTGAAAGCAATGAAATAGCCATTGCCTTCCCGAGATCAGATTTCAAAGGGGATGAACTGAATTACCCAGCCATAGATCAGTATGCGTATGTTTTTTTTAAAGCAGTGAAACACTTCCGGTCATATCTATTGAAATCTAGAACTAAAGTCATCGTTCCTTACCGGGCTGTGAGAAACTTGTTAGTACAAAAGGAACTAGGTGAAAAACGAGCAAATTGGATGACGTCGTTACAAGAGTATGACCTCGAAATAACTCCTGCACAAATTGTTAGAGGTCAAGGCCTATGTAAACTAGTGGTTGATTCAGTTGAAGAACAATAAAATCAAATTAACACCTCGACTGAAAATCAGCACAATGGAAAACAAATCAATTGTACACAAGTTGTTGCTAATTCTTGGTATGATGATATTAAATTTTATTTGACACATGGATCTACTCCTCTCCATCTTGATCCTATAAATAGAAGAGCACTCAGGTTAAAATCTACATCTTTCCAGTTCATAAATGATGTTTTGTTTCGAAATAATTTCGACGGTGTTCTTATGCATTGTCTAGAAAAAGATGAAGCAGGGAAAGTGCTATCTGAACTTCATGCTGGTGAAGCTGGTGGACACTTAACTGTAGACACCACTGCCCACAAAGTATTAAGAGTTGGTTACTATTGTCCCACGTGGTTTAAAGATGCCCATACCCTATGTCGCAAATGTATAATTTGCCAAAAAGATGTTGGACGAGTGAAAAACACAGCATTCCCTTTATAGCTCGTTACTACAGATTCACATTTCTAGCAGTGGGGTCTTGACATCATAGGCCCAATCAATCCTTCTTCTTCACAACAGCATAAGTATATTATTACAACAATGGATTACTTTACTAGATGGTCCGAAGCTACACCTTTGAAAGTGGTAAACACAAATCAGGTAGTATCTTTTCTAAATCTGAATATCATTACTAGATTCAACATTCCCGAATGTTTAGTCTTTGACAACGCATCTTATTTATCATCCCTAGACATGAACGTGTTCTCCTTAGGAAAAGGGATCAAATTAAAATATTCTACCATCTACTACCCCCAAGGAAATGGTCTAGCAGAATCAACAAACAAAAAATTAATCAAGATCATCAAGAGGACAGTTTCTGAAAACCATAAGAACTGGCACAACTCACTATTTATTGCACTCTAGGATGACAGAGTGACACCCAAAACCTCTATTGGTAATTCTCCTTTATTTATCATTTACGGGAGAGAAGAAATCCTGCCTCCACATGTTTTTCTTCCATCTTTGCAATTATCGCAGAAAGTTCAAGAAGAGGAATGCCCCCCCTTGAAAGTCAAATTAACGCTTTATTAAAACTAGAGGAAGTAAGATCACAAGCGAAGAAGAAGTTGGATCAGCATCAGCAGATTGTAAAAATATGGTTTGATTCAAACTCCTATTCAGACAGAAACTTCGAAGTAGGAGACTTGGTTCTCAAATGGGATAAACCCCATGAGGGAAAAGGGGAACACACCAAGTTCCAGAACCTGTGGTTGGGACCATTTGTAATCTCTGAAAAACTAGGTCCCGTCTCTTTTCGTCTACACAATTTGGAGGGACGGCTAGAAACTTTTCCGGTGAATGGCCAAGCCCTCAAAAGGTATTTTTCTTGATGATTCCAGATCCACCTCTGTACATATTTCTTTTTATTTTATTTTTTTATTTTCTTTTGTTTTCTGATTTTGGTTATTTTCATTTTGCTTGTTTTCACTGTTTTCTGAATAAATTTATGTCTGTGTCACCATTTAGTTCATGAAAGGGAATCAGAATGTATCATCATAAAACAATAGTCGAAGTCATTTCAAGGTATCAGTGCTGTGAAATTGTTGAAAATCAGACGAGCAAAAGAATTTTCCTGTTCAGAATAATCTTCCTGGTTTCACTCTATAATCATGAGAAGACACAATCATCATTAAAACTCTTTACGTTGTCCTTGTTTTTAAAAGTAAACAAATCAAGTATGCCTTCATGTCTTCAAAAATTTATTCTTATCAAAAAAATAAATCAGATCATGAAGAAGGTCATCAAGCAAAAAATTAAGTTTGAAAATATCAAGTGTTTCAGAATCTGAAATTTTCAACATCACCCCTCTCTCCTTAAGATCATAAAATTTATGACAAATTTAACTTCTAGAGAGTTGTGAAAAGTTTTTGTAAACCTGTTGGGATACTGAACAGGTCTGCAGGCAGCGGGTAAATGCATGCCTGATGCCAAGACAACTTCGTTGGGGTACTGAACAGGCCTACTGGCAGCGAAGCAATGTTGGGTTCAAGAAAAAATTTCAGATATAAATTTTGATATTAATCGTAAAATGTCCTTCATCTTGAATTGATATTTTTTGGACATGATAGAGGTGTCAGAGTGGGTTAATTGACATCCCTGCCGAGGCTATGAACACCTACTAGCAGCAGCGACCCTGTCAACAGTATCGAATTCATTGGCTTAAATATCGTCTCTCTCGTAATTAAAACTTGTCACCAGATTGCATTTGAATAGAAAGACATTTGACACTAGAATGTATGATGTTTTTGAGTTCGATTGGGATAATTGACTTACTAACGATTGTTCTTTAATTTTCAGCCATTCTTTTCTGTCCTAACATGAATACTCTGGTGATGCAAAGATAACTACTTTTCCCAGTAAGTTGCCATTGTTGGCAGCCCTACACGATTTTTCTATTTGAACGATAAACGACACTTTCTGTAGCTGCCTTCACTTCATATTATCATTTTAGGATGATTACTGGGTTATAAAAGATGTTCGATAACTCTTTTGTATTTGCGTTTTCATGCTTGATTCATGACTGAAAGAATGAATCAAACATGAAAACTTAGTTTCGTATTATATCCCTATTCAAAGCATTCTTTCAAAGGGTCATTGTGCTTGCATCTACTTTATATTTAATACTTGAATGATTTTCCTTTGAGTGTGTTGAATGTTGATTCACATTTGAATTATAAACATGTTTATTTGAACCCTTT
>ML843448.1:20733-34181 GCA_009831015.1 Picea engelmannii
TGTGTTATAAATATCGTTCATGATTTGTTGTTCCAGATATTGAGACTGTGATTATCTTTTCAATTTGAATATCAAGATTTCTCTTTGATGTTTAGTTGAACCATGAGATGAATGTATTACACATAGATTTATCTGAATGTAAGCATTTGCGATCATAAGATCACATAATTAATATGTGTTCCCTTTTCGTTCTTAAATCCCGACTGCCAATACATTCTGTGAATTTATTCAGAACAATTTCTGTATAAGTCTATTGCATATTTATCTCGTAGGCATGGCAGTTGGATGCTCTTGACTCATACAAAGGTACAGACACATTTAACGAACTAATATCAGGTTAGCTTCTTTGTTTCTAACTTATGTCATTTTATGTATCAGTGAAACAATAAAGTTTAGATCAGCTTTGACTATCTATACACCAGTGTTTCATAACTTAGTTAATTCAAGTTTTGTTAGATTTATAATTAGAAAATAGAAAATATTCGAATGTGCTTTCTTTATCTGCTTCTCAAAAACAATTATTTTTACATTGATTTCGTAAGTTTCCAGTAAAACTTGCAACTTGTAAATTCTGTTCATAAGTGATATTTTTATGTTTTCTTTCTCTGCTCAAATACACTCATACATATAATTACATTAGAGTTTATGTATATATTATTATTATTTAACA
Source organism: Picea engelmannii (assembly GCA_009831015.1). Taxonomy (NCBI): domain Eukaryota; kingdom Viridiplantae; phylum Streptophyta; class Pinopsida; order Pinales; family Pinaceae; genus Picea; species Picea engelmannii. The sequence goes on from ML843448.1 coordinate 21,404, forward strand.
TTAGTTAGTTATTCATTTTCTTTACTTTAGGACCTTAGATTGGCTAACGGAGCCATTAAACCCGTCAGAACAGGTTACACCAAACAACTTGGGTTATTTGGACAACCCCAGACCGGACCTATTCTTCCAGTTGACGGCTTGTCAATTTTTCCCGTCAACACAAGATAAACGACCAAAATACACAGGAAACCAGAATCGGGGAAAACCCAAAAAAAAAAATTAATAATCGAAAAGATTGAATCTAAAAACAAAAATCACTCACTTTTACAAGAATCTAAAAAAAAAAAATCACTCACTTTTACAAATAAAAATACACAGACATGCTGCCATGCAAACCTTTAACCTTAAGCATCCATGGAAAGCAATTAAAAAAAATCAACCTTCCAAGTGAGGAGGCATGAAATTGCTTTGTGGTTTGCAATATATATAACAAATATATAGAGACAATTCCAACGGCTCAAAAATTCAATTTCAAGTCTTTTTTTTTCACAATATTTCTACAAGCAAAAATATCTTCATGTATCATTTGTAGCTTTTTTTTTCTCTATTTTGAATGTATAAATTTTAATTCATTACTTTGTAAATTAATGTATAAAATTATTTCTTTTATTTTTTAAAATTCATTATATTATTTCAAATAATATCATTAATTTTAGTGAAATTAAAATTTTAATAATTTCTATAAATTTATTTTTATTTATTTTTATTTTTATTTTTATATTTTTATTTTTTAAACAAATTTATAACAATTTAAACCCAACATTCCCATAGAGTTCATTTTCAATATTTAAATGTCTATCAAGACTTTGTGATAAGTTACATATTAATATGTAATAATGTCTAGCAAATAGTTATAAAAGTAAATTTTAAAAAATATATATTAATCAAAATGTACATTGTGCCCCATGTGAAAGCATTTCCTTATAAAAGAAGCAATAAATATAGTTAAGCTTCTAAAATTGCATGTAAAGTAAAATACAATGCAATAGAAAAAAACATAGGACAAGATATAGGAGATATGAAGCCAGTCAAGAACCACCACCCTTAAAAAGAATGAGGCCAATCCAAAGCTGGAGATATCAAAGTGTTCTAGCACTCGTGCCCAAATAGGATGGGGAGGACCAAGGGATGGTCTTCTTGTCAAAATCATTAATAATAGGGAAATCATCAATGCACATGTGGATGATGTCCTCTGCTGTATTTCCAATTAATGCGGTTTGGGGTATTATCTTAGGGAGAGTCAAGAGTGAGAAAGCCCCACACTCCTAACATCAGAGGATAAGGGGAAAAAACTATGAATGGATGATCGAAGACTCTAAATGTAGAGTGTTTGATGTTGCGATAGTCTAGATCTAGTTGGTATCTAAGGTTTTTTAGATCTAGACTACATACTAGTATTTATGGAGGGTGGGTGCTACACACCATGAGGTACTTAAGGTCTTGAGTAACAACTCCTTAAGGGCCTCGAGGAGGTTTATGGATGGATTGAGAGTTGAGATCTCACAAAATGGGCCTTCAATGAATCTGCAAGTGGAAGAAGGGTATCCCCTTGCCTCTTGTTTCCCCAACCCATTCAGACAACCCAAAAATAGGAAGTGATATGTCTGATAGGATCGAACTTGCATGAGAAAGGGAGAGCCCTCAATCTGTGCTTAATAGTCTCTCTCACAAGACAACATTGATCGATGTATGGGAAGAAAGTGGTTAGGGAGCCACCTGCACCCCATAAAGTACAATGGAATAACTCTCTAATCTCATAGTATAGGGGACTTCCAAAGATAAAATGTTCCTTTGTCTCTAGTGCTTAGAGGTGACAAAGCTACCTACCATGTTTGACCTTGAGATGTGGTTATCTATCTCGATCTAAAGCCTATGAGAGAAAACATGTAACTATCCTATAGGGTTTTGAAAGGCACATTCCCAAGGCCCATGTACATATTGAGGATGCATGATAAGGGCATCTTAGAGATGTAGAAATTTCTTAGAGGGTTGGCCCTTTAGAGGAGAGACCCAAGTGATATGGATGCACTATTGATATATGTCTTCTCTAATCACCATGATTAGATCTTGCTTAGATGCTAGGAGATGTCCATCAACTTCCATGGAGTAATTGAAAGGGGGGAGTTGGTCAAGAGAGATGGAAATACACTAGAGTATTGGGATTCCTTAGAGAACCAACCACTCCCCTATTCTATGGTGGTGGTGGTGGCTATAGCCTAAAAATAGAAACGAGAAAGAAAAGGGTATTGATCTCTCCCATGGGTTAAGTCCCTAAATATACAAATCCCATAGAGAAAAAAGACCCATCGAAAGATGGCCTTTAACTAGCAGGGTTGGGCCCCAAACTCCACCTGCATAGTGGGTTGTGGAACCTTTCATTTGCATCAAATGATGAACCCAAAGAGGAAGCTCTATAATATCTCAATCTTGACCCATCAGGCTTGAAGGATGCTTGGGCCCAAAATATTTTAACCATAGAGTACATCGGGTTTGATGATGGTGTCCATAAGGCACATCTTCAATGAGATGCCCTAGAAATGATCGTGAAAGAAATGACATTGAAGAAAGGCCAATGATCCATAGCCCTTATTGAACTAAGGTTAGAAAACTTGTCTCACATTGAAGTGTGATCATGTGAATTGAATCCCCAAGAAATTGTAATATGTGGAAATATCAATCTCTTCACCTTGGAAGAAGAAATTAAAGGTGGTGAGAGCATTGATATAAGTTTTTAAGATCATGACCTTAGTTTTACCCAGGTTAACCATCAACTACAAGATTTTGTGAAAACTGGAGAGGGCATCCACTACCACTAAAAATCCTATGGGGAGGAGGACAAAAGAATCAAATCATTAGGGAAGAGAAGTAGGGATATCAATGCACTTTGAATGACACAATTATCTCCCTCTTAAATGTTCATTGTTCTCTTGGAGATAAGACTCCAACTTGTTGATGAAAATCCCAAAGAAGATTTGTGAAAGGGGGCACCCCTACTTCACAACAATAGTACTTTGGATGAATGCTAAGAGCCCAAATGTTGTGCAAAGAAAACCTAGGACTGACTCATAAAGCCTAATGATAAAATTATAAGGACCTCTAAGATGCCAATTCCATGAAGCTATTGGAACATCACCTCATGCAGAGAAGTATCAAATGTTTTTGGGAAGTCCATAAAGAAACAAAAGACTTTAAAAGAGTGACGATGAGCCTCCTTAATGATGTCCCTCAATGTAAATATGTGATTAGTAGTCTGGTACTTTAGGTGAAAATATGCTTTCCCATGTGCCAAGAGAGACCTCCTCTCAAGCTCCTCAAGGAGCTCCAAGTGATGAACCATGGCATAGAGCTTAGAAAATGTATATTCAATCACAATGGTCCTGTAGTTTTTGGAATCTGAACTTTCACTCTATTTGAGGATTTTATGGATGATGTGGTGCGACCAAACTTGAGGGAAACCAAAGAATACAACAAGATTAAATAAATCAATAATATGTGAATGAAGGGAGTGAGTACCATGTTTGAGTAATTTGGCCTAAAGTTGTTCCTCGTTATTTGTCATGCTTGTGCTCAAAACCTTGATCACTTTCCTGATGTTTCCCTTGGAGAAATGGTAGCAAGAAAAGGGATGGGTGGAGAAGATAATGGTTGTAACATCCCCCATCCCAACGGAGGTCCACTATGTGAAAAATATTCATAAAAATAAAAATATTCTGATAACTGATTTTCATGTAGATTAACATATATGAATTACAACCAAATTTCTCTATTGTTTGATACCATTAATTTGATGCATCTACAAGATACTAAAAATTGAACATGGACTGCAGCTAGTAAACTCAAATACAACAACATATAAATGAATCTTATACAGAGATTTCATGCACAACAATTTAACTCATAAATGCAACACATAAACAAATGAAACACTTATCCTTTAATCCAGTTGTGCAACCAGCTACTTGGAACGGACGTCCCACCCAACAATAGACTTGATGTTCCAAATATCAACAACAATTCACCACNGAGCTCCAAGTGATGAACCATGGCATAGAGCTTAGAAAATGTATATTCAATCACAATGGTCCTGTAGTTTTTGGAATCTGAACTTTCACTCTATTTGAGGATTTTATGGATGATGTGGTGCGACCAAACTTGAGGGAAACCAAAGAATACAACAAGATTAAATAAATCAATAATATGTGAATGAAGGGAGTGAGTACCATGTTTGAGTAATTTGGCCTAAAGTTGTTCCTCGTTATTTGTCATGCTTGTGCTCAAAACCTTGATCACTTTCCTGATGTTTCCCTTGGAGAAATGGTAGCAAGAAAAGGGATGGGTGGAGAAGATAATGGTTGTAACATCCCCCATCCCAACGGAGGTCCACTATGTGAAAAATATTCATAAAAATAAAAATATTCTGATAACTGATTTTCATGTAGATTAACATATATGAATTACAACCAAATTTCTCTATTGTTTGATACCATTAATTTGATGCATCTACAAGATACTAAAAATTGAACATGGACTGCAGCTAGTAAACTCAAATACAACAACATATAAATGAATCTTATACAGAGATTTCATGCACAACAATTTAACTCATAAATGCAACACATAAACAAATGAAACACTTATCCTTTAATCCAGTTGTGCAACCAGCTACTTGGAACGGACGTCCCACCCAACAATAGACTTGATGTTCCAAATATCAACAACAATTCACCACTGAGTTAGGGCTATAAATACACAAAAGAGGGTGGTTTGTCACTGTCCACTCACAGCTTAGAAATCCCACAACCCACTAGTATTCTCTTAAAGCTACCTAGATTTTCCACCAATTATCTTCCTCTCGACCTGCCCAACCCAAAAAATGTACCCCTTCACTTATCTCAGTCCCTCAGGTGTTCCATTCATTTATAAAGGTATCTTTGGCATAGGTAATCATGAATCTCTCTTTTGGGAACTCAAGAGAACTCACTGCTAGGAAAACCTCCAGTAAAAAACAACAAACAATTTTTGTTACAATGCAACTCACACAAGAGTTCACTCTTCAAGCCTGACAACTTGTCCCTTCAGTATTTAGCTCTAAAATGCTCCAAAAACACTCCAGCATGCTCCAAAATTTTCCCTCCATGGTTTCTCTAGCTCCAAACTCCCTTTACTTTCTCTCTACTTGCTCCTCATGCCAAAACTTGGTTGTTTAAAACTGCTATAATAGCCCATACGAATTTTCTATCATTTGGCTTGCTTAATTCACTCTAACACTTCCCCAAGCTGATTGTACTCAACCCCCATGCTCCTAATAACTATGGGATGTGACTTCTCACACTCACCCTCTTACATGTATTCAATAATTAGCTTTGTGAACACTCAATCAAAATTTAAAAGGTTCATATACCAATAGAAAATTTAGGAAATGGGTTGAATTAATATACATGGCTAATTCCCTCTTGGACCCCTCTCAGACATTCTTTTAGACCCTCCCCTCTCTTGTGGATTAATTCATCCCCCATCTCCATCCATATCCCCTAACATCATATTTTATCATTAAAATTTAGAAATACAATTCACATATACATTGATTGGTCGTGACTACATATTTTATCTATATTAAGCATTAATTAAACTCAGGATTATAGCGGGGATGTTACAATGGTGGGGACCCATGGACATGGTGTGGGATAAAAAATAGCATATTGTCAAGGAGAAAAACAAATCATGAATTAATTATGGATTTTTCCCATTTTTTTCTTTCTATATTTAAATAGATAGTGGTTAATTCATTTAATGTATATTTAATTATTGCCCGTAGGGGTGTAGACCGATTGGCAAGTGTCGTGTAAATGGAAGGAAATATGTAAAGGAGGTCTCAAGTTCGTTTCTCACCCCGATTTACATGTGCTCCATGCTTGCGGGCTGTGTGGCGCACCTGGGGTTATAGTGGTAGCAGACGGGTATCGACCACATGTCACGCGAGTACGAGAACCGTGAATTGTTGATTCCCCTAGTATATATTAAAAAAAAAGTATATTTAATTATTATAATATTAATTTAGATTCATTTTATTCTCAAATCTATTAAGGATACAAAAATTTTAGAATTAACTTGTGCTTAGATGATTTGATCTTTCTTGACACTTGAGATATCTAAGGTAAGATGGGATTAAACTAGTGTATGTGTGTATTATAGCTACAAGAGATAGCTCGAAGGCATGTTATTCATTAAGAGGTCATAGATTCAAATTAATTCAACCCCTATAAGGTTACCAACCACTATTTGTAGTTGAAATCCAATCACAACTAACATTGCCAAAAAAAAAAAAAAAAGACAAAAAATGCACAAGATGGTAGCAAGTACCAACTTCTTCATTTTAAACACTCAAGTTTTGGAGAATAAAATAAATGTATTTCTTTTAAAATATAAAACATATCATTAACTCAATAAGATGTACCTCTCTACACTATAATATTACTCCCCTCTTATCTCCTCATTACTAATGAAATTGAGAATTAGGAGAGATATAATGAAATTGCTCACAATTAACACTACCTTCATTCAAAAAAAAATATACACAAAATCAAATAAAATAAAAAATACACAAGAAGATAACAAGTACCAACTCCTTCATTTTAAACACTTAAGTTTTGAAGGATAAGATAAATTTATTTCTTTGAAATATAAAACATATCATTAACTCACTAAAATGTACCTCTCTACACAATAAGATTACTCCCCTCTTATCTCCTCATTACTAATGAAATCTAGAATTACTAGAAATATAATGAAATCCACTTACAATTAGCACTACCTTCATTCCAAAAACAAATACACAAGAAAAAAATAAAATAAAATATACACAAGATGATAGAAAATACCAACTTCTTCATTTTAAACACTTAATTTATTTCTTTAAAATACCAACTTCTTCATTTTTGAAGGGTAAGATAAATTTATTTCTTTAAAATGTAAAACATATCATTAAATCACTAAAATGTACATGTACATAATAAGATTACTCCCCTCCTATCTCCTTATTATCTCCTTATTAGGAATGAAATCTAGAAGTACTATAAATATAATGAAATTTACTCATAGTTAACATTGTTTTCATTGAAAAGGTTGATACATCAACAAGGGTCATGGTGAAAACATGATAGAATGATCAGGTAGCAGGTCAAACGAACAGAAATAATTAAGGCATGAGGAGATGGTGATAACCAGGGAAGATCTACCGGCCCCCGGGACAAGTACGGGGATAAGAACGGTCGGGTCCCAAGCGATTAAGGGTAGAGGAAAGGACATGGGAAGGGGTTGTAACTTCATGGGCAGTCGATCCTTACCAACAAACAATGACGGGCGCGTTCACCACCTCGGGAAAAAATTGATGGGAAGTACAAGCCCGCAGATGAGAAAACACTATAAGAATAAGGCCAACAGACATGCAGGAAAACAAAAGGTGTTAAGGAGTAAAGGTCATTGTAGTCTCAAGAGCAGAGTTGGTAAGGAGAATAGTGAAGTGAGGAATAGGAAGAATAGCCAGAGTGGGGTCCTAGGGAGACAAAGGAAAATGGCGCGTGTTAAGCACACGCAAAGGAAGAGAAGCCCCCTAGGGAAGGAAATCCTGGGAAGTTCGAGGAAATTAACAAGGATGGAGCAGGCTGCGAGAGAAGTGAAGAGAACCTTTAATACACTGGTCTCGCCGAAGGGGAAGGCTGTAATTAACAGGTCGGAAGAGGAAATAAAGGAAGAGATCATCGACAAAGAGTGGGGTGATATGGCACTGGAGGCAGACTAGGTGACGGACCTGGGGGCTACACGTACCAGGGATACCCTCTACCATAAAATGGTAGAGACTGCCTGGTTCACCAAGATGTTGATAGGAAAAGTGAAATTAGAGTGGGAGGAGGTGAGACAGGAAGATCACTGGAAGACTAAGACAATGTTGGACGATATTCAATGTCACCTTAGCAGCCTGGAAACAATTATCAAACTATTAGTAGAGGTAGAAAAGGACCAAAAAAGAAAGTAGGAGTGGTTGGCGGCACAGTTCCACCTTTACCTGCGATACATCCATCACATGGACATTACGCCTACGGATGGACAAGGAGCACCAGCCCAGATCAGGAAAACCCAAACAGTCCCCCCTAAGGAGGACAACAAGGGCCAAGCGGATGGCGGGAAGGAGCACCCCTAGGTGCTGTAACGATTCTTAGATTATGGTCAATGTACTATGTTAGTTTAAATGGCAATTTAATGGCAGTTATGCCAAGGTAGTAGAAGGCCAGTTAAGTTCTGCAATAGACTTTGGTGTTTTTGGAAGCCTTTTAGTTAGTTCTTTGTGACTGTGCATCTCAGACTGGATATGGAAGGGCTGGTCTGGTTTCCATTGTTTGGCAGAATAGATATCTTGAAGCATGATTCTCAAAACTAGCAACAAGGGTCCCCTGGTCTGGTTTCCTTTTAGGCAGACCGAGATCCCCATTTTGTATCATAATTTCTACACGTAATATAGATTTCTACATTGACTTACAAAAAAAAACATAGTTTTCAATGAATATTTTTTGAAAGAAGATAAAAAATATAGAAGATGATAGCAAGTACTAACTTCTTCATTTTAAACACTTAAGTTTTGAAGGTGAAGATCAACATAGATCCATGTTAACTTGGGACTTATTATAGAGGGATCGAAAATGAGTTAAGATGGATCTAAGTTGATTCTTCACACACAAACACATACCACCTCTCCATTGCAGGTTAAGCATGAAAGAAATTACACATCTCTCTCATATTGAACAACATACCATTGAAATGTTAAATTACACATCTCTTTCATATTGAACAACATACCATTGAAATGTAACTATCATCATAAATCTATCCTAACTCTAGATCTATCATGCACAAAGAGGGATAAAATGCATTGAGATGCAAACCATTCCTCTAATTTTTTTAATCTAATTATCTGTTTCACACTAAAACATTTTTTTTTCATTAATATTTTTTTAAATGTCATGTGTCAACTCCATATTAATCATTGAAGGAATTATGTACATCTCCCTAGTAAAAATGACAATTAAATAACAAATTTGTTAATTTCAATTACTTTATTTATTTCTATATGTATATAAAGTTTTTTTGTTATTATTATTTTTTTAAATGTGATGTGTCAACTTTATCTTGAGCATAGAAGGAATTACACATCTCACTCATATGGAGTAACATACCATTAAAATGTTTTAACCATAAGAAATTTTGAGGAAACCATTTTTTTTGTTATTAATATTTTTTAAATATGGTGTGTCAACTCCATATTAATCATTGAAGGAATTACACATGAGATGTTAACATGGACATTAAAATATTTATGATCCATAGTGAAAGCATTTTTTTTTATTAATATTTTTTAAATATGGTTTGTCAACTCCATATTAATCATTGAAAGAATTACATATCTCCATCATATTGAGAAGTATAAATCACCTATCTACTAAATAATATTATTTTTTTAATTTCAATAATTTTATTTTTCTTTGTATGTATATAAAATAGATATAAAATTATTTTATTAAAATGATTATTAAAATATTTTATTTATGGTTAATATTAAAATATTGTTTTCTTTATTAATAATATTTTTAGATATCACATATAATACACATCTCCCTCATATTACTTTATACAATGTATGTGTAAGCAAAATAAATTTATTTCTTTAAACTATAAAACATATTATTAACTCACAAAAATGTACCTCTCTACACAATAAGATTACTCCCCTCATTTCTCCTCATTACTAATGAAATTAATAATTACCTAAAATATAGCTTATTTATCATAAACATATAACACATTAAGCAAAGATGTTTAACAAAATAGAAAAATATTGTTATCATTGATAATTGCTTACTCTAACGAACCTTAAAAAAATATTGTTTATGAAATAGTTAAGAATGATACTTTAAAATCTCAAATATTATTACAATTCATTAAATAATTTAAATAAACATTAAAAAACAACATTATTAATTCACTTACATTGTTAATATTTTAAATAAGAATTTTTTTACAATTAATCCCGTTTTAATTAAATATAAAAACTCAATCTCATTTATTAATATCCAATATACAAAATTTTCATAAATTAAATATTAATAACTAAAATCAAAATCATTAAAATATAAAAGGAAAGCTTTCATAATGCTATAGCATATCTTTGAGATTAAGTTTAATTAGAAAAATCAACGCTCAAATTTTTTTAAATGATAATAGAGTTTAGCGGGCTTGCTTGAAAAGTTATTTCAGTCCATAACTGCGGTATACTAACTACATTTGATGAAATATGATATGGGTGAGCTCTCTTAGGGAAGTTGTTTCATTCAATAGATTAATAGATTAAGTTTGATTTTATTTTAATGACATGTTTACTTTGACAAAAAGTTAGTAATGAATTTTAAATAGTCTTTTTTCAATTTGTTAGGGTATTTAATTATTATAGATTTATTTAAAATTTTGAATTTATTAAAGATTAAGAGGGATGAAAGTGAAAAAAAAAAAATTAAGTGTGAAACTTTAAAAAAAAATTTGCACATTGAAAAATTGGATCTCTTAATTTTTCATAGATAGATCTGATATTTAAATGAATTTATATTAATATAATCTCAAATATGGTATTCACATTATTCATATAAACACATATATTAATGAAATTCACATATTATTGATATATGCATTATATTGAGGTTCTATATTCTCAACCATATTGATACAATGGAAAAAAATTCATTATAATTCAGTTACATTATATTAAAATTCCATAGTTTTTAATGGAAAAAACTCGATAATATCAACTATATTGAGAACACGTGAAGAAATTTCATAATACCAACAATATTGTATTAATATTATATAGAAACATTTATTTATTTATTAATAATGTTACTTAAATCTCCTAATAAGCTCTTTTTGCTAATGTAAATCTACAAGTTAATAATAGACATGCTTACACATTAATAACACTACTTGCATTACTTATTTTTCACATAAATATTCACATATTAATCACACTAAACATTGAAAGGCCTTAATAACACTTTGTGCAATATTCAATTTTTTTTTAATGTAAATGTCAATGTCCTATGTGGAATTTGTTTCCTTATCAAAAATATCCCCATGGTATGTAAATCTTAGTTGATATGATTTGTTTCCATATAAATATTATTAATTTAATTAACATTCAACATGGTGGTGCATTGATAGCAATGCTTGCATGTGGAATCAAATAAATCTCATTGTGGTATGTGGAATCTATTTCCTTATCTAATTTTAGTTGATATGATATTTTTAATATAGAAATTTTTATTTGATTTAATTATGTATTATGTTTTTTTGTTATTTGATTTTTTTTAAATGTTTTAGCCTATAAAATCTACAATATAGACATGACATAACTAACCCATCAAAGTATCTCTCAATGATAGACATGACATAACTAACCCATCAAAGTATCTCTCAATGATTCGATGTAATGAGTTCAAATATGGATAACAATAAATTTAAAGATCAATAATAATGATATGTCTAAAAACACCTACAAAATTCATAATAATGATATGTCTAAAAACACCTACAAAATTCACTTCAACAATATATCACTAGATGAATATAATCTTGAGGAAACCTTAATTAATATATCCTTAACATAACGTACTTAACTACATATCCCATATTTTTTCCAAAAAAATGGATGCATATTGATAAACCAAAAAAAAAATGAAAACATGTCAAAGTGCAAAATTGCATTTTCTTAAAAACCTTCTATAATACGGATAATACGGAGAGTTTTTTTAAAATAGAGAGATACATATTACAACTAAATATCTGATATTTAAAAATTTAAAAAAATAATAAATTTAAATTTAAATATAGTAATTATAAATTATAAAAATTTAATATAATGTAAATATATAATATTCAGAAATTTTAAAAACTAATAATTTTATATTAAAAAATAATAAATTTATATTAAAAAATGATAAATTTAAATTTAGTAAAATTATAAATTATAAAAAAATAATATAATGTTAATATGAAATAATAAATTAAATTTTATATATTAAAAAAAAAAAAAAATTATCTATTCGAAATACATACCAAAAGCTACTACAACGTTACACAGGCATATATTTGTCAGTCAAAATCCATAAGCACTAAAAAAAAAAAAGGTGAAATTGAGTTCGTATAGCCGTTGGAACTGTCTATATATATGTTATATCTCTGGGCAAGCACAAAGCAATACCCTGCCTCTCGCTTTTTGTTTGTTTGTATTTTTTATTGCCTTCCATTGTTGCCGAAGGTTAGAGGTTCCCATGACCATGCTGTGTGTATTTTAGTTCTTATGAATTGGCTTTTTTGATGATCAGATCTCTTCCTTTTTTTTCTGATTTCTGGTTTCTGATTTTGGCTTTTCTATTATTCTGGTTTCCTCTGTATTTTGGTAGTTTCGAGGTTTATTCTCATTTGGATTGATTTCCATGATCCAGTTTCCGTGAGGTGCTTTTGATTGTGGGTTTTGATCTGGTAGTGTTTTTTATTGTGGGTTTTGATCTGGTAGTGGTTTTGATCCTGTTTCCGTATAGTGTTTTTGATTGTGGGTTTGGATTGATTTCCATGATCCGGTCTCCGTGTAATGTTTTTGGTAGTGGGGTTTTTTCAATTTTCCATGCATGGAAGAGAGGTATCTGAGTATCTTATGGTCATGATCTCACAGTGCCCAAAG
>ML843449.1:0-27232 GCA_009831015.1 Picea engelmannii
TGATATTTTGTGGTTTTCGAAGGACAAGGTTGTCCTCAGATTTTTGTGGATTTGTATTGACTGGGAGGGTTGGTTTTTCCCTCAAAATTTATGAATTTGACAAGGTTACAGAACATAATATTTTGTCTCTTGTGCATTGATTATTCATCTATGATATTGTTGTTTCTAATGCATATAATTTAAGTCAATAATTTTCAGTGTAAAATTGTTCAGTGATAACAACTAGGGTTTATTGTTAGCTCACTAGGAAGCAATTTTCAGATCTGAAAATTAGTCACATAGAGTTGCATGTGAAAATTGACAGATAGTTGGCAAGAGGACTTGATCACTCAGATGATGTCTCAAATACACCAAGATTCAGTAAAGAAGGAAGAAGGATTGGAAAATATACAAGAAGCCATGCAAGAGACCAAGGAGAAAAGTGACCTTTCATTGCCACTGTCGAGGCCAGCAGCATGACTGAGACAACTATGGTAAGCTCACCTACCTTAGAAATTTCTCAAGAGTATTTTGGTGAATTTGAAAATCATAACGGGGACATTAGTTCAAAATTGTTAAGGAATATGGGATACGATGCAAAAGGGCCAGGCAAGGGAAGACAAGACATTATAAACCCTATTATAGTTGAGCCAAGGGCCGAGCACAAAGGCCTATGTTTTGAGGGTAGACAAAAAATTCCATGATCATGAAGACCACTTTTGTGAAGGTGAAAGGCATGGTAGAGTTGGCTTGCTCATCGAAAGAAATATCAACAATGAAGGAAGAGGGAAGCACACTCCCACTCCATCCTTCTTATGACATATTACAAAAGGGTAGCGATGAGGAAAGTGAAAAGACTCAGTCTACGCTAGCACTTAGAAGAAGTGTCAAGTGAATCGACCATAACAAGAAGACAAAGAGTAAGAGGTATGCAACATGTAAGACATCCCTTTTTTGTCATTGTTGCAAGAAGAAAGGCCATAGAGATACTAACTATTGATATGCCAAAATATGTTTCTTTTCCAGGAAGAAAGGCTATCTAGAGGCATCTTGTTGGGAGAATAAATCCACATGCCACAAGCCATAATGTTTTTGGAGGAAGAATGGCAAGAAGACCTCCCCAAGCCAACAACGAGTCCATCGACACAAGGACAAAATGACTATTTCAAGCAGTCTACACAACAATGCCCAGAACTTTTTCCACCACTACAAGTTGAGTGGACACTAGGAAGAAAGGTTTTGGTGGCTTCATACTGAACTTCACCCTATAAACCACATATCCAAGAGAAGGGTGTGGAGAGAAAATCCTAAAGAAGATGGAGAGCTTCCTGCCTTGCTAGCCCAAGGAGCAGAAGCTATCCAAGGAGCTGCAACAACACAAGAGGTCAAACTCACCAATGAGGCATGAAATTATTTGATGAAATCAAGAGAGAGCAGAGAGGGATCTCAAGCATGGGTTGGCATTTCATTCATTAAAATTTGGTTGAAGAATGACTCACCAATCGAGGAACCAACTAACCCATGAGTAAACAATTGGAACAACTTGGTGGTAAATGGAGGCTGGATAATTTATGAGGATTGTGTTGCACATATAAGATTATAATTTGATTGACATTGTTGCAGAGATGGAGTGTTGTGCAAGTTGGTGTAGTAGAAGATAATTATTTCCATGTTGAGAAGCAAATGATCTTAATAGAAGAGGGCAACCCACACTTACTCTTGTGGAATTTCTATGTGATTACATAGTTGTCGGGATCTCATTGAACGAAAACGAACCAAAATTCGACTTGGCTTTCATCGGTTGTCAAGATAGACCATGTCCAGGTTTGAGAATGCAAGAGACTTGCACACTGAATATGGGAATGAATTTTGATTGAAGAGTTTGGTTCAAGAGATTCTTCAAAGCTAAGAGTTAGTGAGCAGACTTATGTATTTTCAGAACAAGCGACCCAAGAACTAGAGCCAAATCCATATCTAGAATCAAATTTAGTAACCATAGCCATGAGACAAAGCCATAATCAAAGTTATAGCTAGGAGCCATAGTTAGAACCATGTTTTAGAGAAGTGGACAAAAGTCACATTTTGTTGGAAAATTGGTTTTCATTGATGTCAACCCTAGAAGAAGTCTAGAAGCCTCTAGAATTGATGGGTGTATTCGAAGAAGTCTCTAAAGTGGTCCCATTATGGCATATCTTTAAGCATGGTCCTCATGAGAAGATGCTTTGAAGAAGTATACAAGAAGCCTTGGAAATATGGTTAAGTGGTTAAGAAGCCCCAAAGGTGTGGTCATGAAGCTTGAAGTTAATTGAATAAAAAGAGTATGAAAGACATCATAATTACATGCAAAACGCCCATAGATTGATATTCCTTGACATATCGGTTCCAATGATAGGTGGCATGCCATGCGGTTCCTCACGTTTTAATTTTTTTTCCCTCTTAAAGATGAAGCTCCGAATTATGGTCGAGAAGCCCCGAATCTAAGGTCGAGAAGTTACAAGTTGGCCCCCGAATCAAGTAAAAGGAGAAAAGTTGTTGCAAACAAGAAGTTATAGGTTGGCTCAAAAATCAAGTAAAGAAGTTACTTGGAAGGGTATAATTACACATCAAAGATCCTCTCATTGTCACAAATAAAGGATGTGATTTCTTAGCGAAGGCGAAGTAGCGGAGTTGTGTGAAGGAGGGAGTGCTTGGAGCCGCAGATTAGAGAAGGGTTTTTAGAAAACCTTAATTGAGCAGACCCCCATGGGTCAAGCATAGGGTGTATCGTGAGGCCCCTATTGGTTGTCCTGGTATTGTCATGCAAGGCCCCACCTATTTCTCGGATCAGTCCTACGAAGCTAAGAAAAGTTTTTGAGGAAGGTATTCTTCTTGATGTTGAAGTTGAGGAAGGTATAAATATCTGATATTTGATGCACTAGGATGTTTACATGTTGATAGGTATGTTATTCTATATATTTTGAGGTTTGTATATTGGAGGTTATGGCATATGATTGAGGCATCTCTTTGAGGTGTTGGCACATGGTTGAGGTATATATTAGATATTTTGGGACATGTTTAAGGCACATTTTTGGCATAGACTTTGAGGCATGGTATATTCTTTGAGGCATATCTTGGAACATGGTTTGATGCATATCATTGTGATTTTGAGCACATGATTTGGAGGATTTTCTTGGAGATATTGGCCTAAGTTTTATGTGTTGATTGGGGTTATCATTTTCTATTATGTATCAGTGGCAACATCAGTAACAGGTTGATTCTCTTATTTATATTTAAGGGACGAAGGAAGGGGCAAGGAAAGGGAGTTTTATCTTCCTTCAGGTTGGAGCCTCCTTCGAGTTGGAGCTAGAGAATCTAGGGAATTGTAGCTTCCTTAAGGTTGGAGCCTGTAAACAGGGGGTTGGTGCCTCCTTCCAGTTGGTTTCAAATAATTTTGGAAGTTGGTTATTCCTATGAATGTAATCTTCTGATATATAAGAAAGCATTATGTGGTTTTCTCCCATTTGGGTTTCCACGTAAAATTCTTGTGTACTGTGCATTTGTGATTATATGTTTTGAATGCAATCATAAATGAAAGATTGTTGATATCTTAAATGCTTGCATATTGCGATTAAAAGTGGTAAAAAGTGCCTAATACTGATTCACCCACCCTCTCAATATTAGTTAATAATCCAAAAATTGGTATCAGTGTAGGTCCTTCAAAAACAATCTAACCACTGGAAGATAGATCATGGAGTGCACTAAGAATGGAACGCCATTATTTGATGGTCAAAAATATACCTTTTGGAGAAAAAAGATGAAAACGTTTGTGCAAGCACATGGATTTGATGTCTAACAAGCAGTAGTAGATGGATACAAGGCACCTGCCACTCCCCCAACAGATAAAGATGGAAGAAAACTCAATGAAAACCATTCGAAGAATAAAAATGTTATTCCAAGTGGCTTGGATAGTTCAGTATATGTCAAGGTTATGCTTTGTGACTCTCCAAAGTATCTTTGGGACAAACTTCAAAACGTTTATGAAGGAGAAGCCAAAGTCAAAGGGGCCAAGCTTCAAACTTATAGACGCCAATTTGAACAACTAAAAAATGAAGGAAGATGAAGATATTGCAACTTATTTCCTGCGAGTTGATGAAATTGTGAATGTTATTAAATGCTTTGGAGAAGAAATTAAAGAACCAGTAATTGTTCAAAAAGTACTAAGGTCTCTTCCAATGAGATTTGATCCTAAGATTTCAGCCCTAAAAGAAAGAGCATATATCGCTACAATGAGCATGGGTGAGTTACATGGAATTACTACAGCTTATGAAATGAAAACAAAGTAGGACGATCCATCCATGAAGGAAGAAAATTTCAAAGCATCCAAAAAGACAAGAAAGAATAAGTAAAATTCAAAGTCAAACTCCAGTTGCAATGATGATTCAAATGAAGATGAAGAAATGGCCAACTTCGTAAGGAATTTGAAGAGAGGAATTAGCAAGCATAAAGGTAAGCTTCCTTTAAAATGTTTTGACTATGGTAAAATTTGTCATTTTGTTGCTAAATGTCCTTATGTTAAGAATTCAGAAAGTGATGAAGAAGAATTTCTCAAGAAAGAAAAGAGATCCCAAAAGGGAAACAAAAAGGGAAATAAAAGAAAAGTCTCTACTCAAAAGAAGATAGTTCCTCATCTACTAGGGATGATGATAGTGACACTGACTCGGAAACAATGCTCTTTATGGCATTGGAAACCCAACAAAGTGGTAAAGAATATTATGAAGAAGAAGGTGAAGTATATCTTGAAGCAGAACTAATCAATGCCTTAAGTGAGCTAAAAAGAGAAAGGAAGACAAACAAGTCACTCGAGGAAAAAATGGTCAAGCTAAAGGAGGGTTCTCAAAATCACAACAAAAACTCTAAAGAATTCCAACATATGATTATAAATCTAAAGATCCAAGTAGAAGAAGCCATAAGGATTGAAGAAACACTCAAAAACCAGCTGGAAGAAAAGGAGAAAATGAAGGAGATCTTGGAAGCATAAATAGTCTCACTAAGGAAGGAAATTCAAAAGAAGGACATGCAACAAAACAACACCAAAATATTGGATGATATCATCAACATTCAAAGGCCATACCATGACAAGTTCGGACTAGGAAACAAGCAAATGCATACTGAGAAGGGTTTGAGCTCCATGATGATAGAAAATGAAGCGAAACAAAAGAGTTATGCAGAAGTCATCAAAGATCCCATCAAGAAGGAAGAATGCAGGTTTTCAAATGAGAACATTTGGGCAATGGAGAAAACTCATGAAGAAGATTACAAAAGAGCTGCAGTGCCTAGAAATATTCCCCACACTCATGTACCAAACTATTTTTTTGGTTTATGTTATTCCTGTAGCAATTTTAGGCACAAGGCTATAAATTGTAGAGCCTATGATAAGAACATAAGCAACTATGAAGGCTACTCTAGAAACAATTATATCATAAAGCCTCATGAATTGTATAACATAAACTATAATAGTTTAGGCTCAATAAATAATGAAGTAGAATGCTACAAATGCAACAATTTTGGACACATGGCCAAAGATTGCAGATTGATTGTTCTTGCAAAGGAACCAAAGAAATATTTTAACATTCATGTAAAATAACCATCGAAGATATGGAGAAGGAAGCAGGATAAACTGAACATTGAACAATGTTCAATTACTCTTCAAGGTCAAAGCAGAAAAATTCATTGGTATTTTGACAATGGTCGTTCAAAGCATGTGACAGGTGAAAAGGACAAGTTCGTAAATCTAAAGAAATAAAGAGATGGATCAGTTTCATTTGACTATTGTTGAGGAAAAGATATGAAATGATATTACTCAAGCATTTTCAGATCTTACTTGGCTAAAGCAAGATAGACGGGAATATCACCCTATGTTTATAGCCATCAAAATTTGTTTCCTAATCCATAAGTATTGATTACGCGTGCTTAGGCTGATGTTTTTATAAATGAAAGTTTGCTGAAAAAATCAATATTTATTTAATTTTCTGAATATAACATATGTTGAAATAAATATAGAGACAGAAGTAAAAACACCAAGTCAATAATCAACAAAGATGAGACATAAAGCAATCATTTATTCCATTCCAATTTATCAAAAAAATTGTTCTCTTTACAAAATTCCCTGAGGAAGTTTGGACCAAAGTCAAACTTAGATGTCCCCGATGAAAACCATACAAAAGGACTTCTGACAGAAAGTAAAAAACTGAACTTTAAATGTTGGATCAGCTTGCCACAGATTTTTGCCCACTCGACTTTGCACAATAGCTTTTATCAGTCATGAAATTTAATTCACAAACATACAAGTCTACACAGACTATCAAAGATAGATCAATACCTCTGAAAAACAAGTGTCTGAATGATGTAATTCATCCATGAATCTTGTTGTCTACAATAGGACCCTGCTATCATAAAAGAGAATTAGGCTTTCAATGAATTAAGGAATGAATGAAAACTAAATTATCTCAATAAAATTCAAGAGCAAACCTTAGTACGCTTCTCCTTCTATTCCCCTTTGTTCCTCCTTTTCCTTTTTCCTTTAAGCAATTAGAATCCGTCGAAGTAGTTGAACTACTTATTTAGTTAAGTTAACTAAAACTCAACCAACGTTTTAGTTAAGGGGGAAAAGTAATAAATCATAATAAGGGTTTTAATAAATAATAACTAGTATGTGGGACCCCTTGTGACTCCCTTTAGTTCTTTAACAAGCATAACACAACTAGTTAATCAATCAAACACACCCCTCCTTGTGGCTTCCATCATTACTCTCATAATTTGACAATTTATAGCAATGATAATTGAAATTATTTCCAAAAATATATTATCCATATATTCAAAAAAGTAGTGTGTTGTCCAAAATTTCAAAAGTCAACTGTTCTCAAGAATGAATAAATAAAAACACTTAAAACCCATATTTTCCACTCTAGGAGGTGATATTTCCCTTGTTGATGTTGTCACCCTTTGATCTCTTTGAATTTGCCTTAGGCTGTGTGGGGCCTTTAGGCCTAATCTCACTAATAACATGAGAGAAATCATCTCTCAAATGCATGCGAGAGGACACGGATTTGGCAGAGTCATTTGAGGGTGAGGAGGGGGCAGCAACGACTTTTCCTTTATCAGGAGCATGGTGGGCCTTGGTTTTTAACCTTTTGCTTGCATGGGAATATTGTACTGGTGAGTGGACAGGGGCATCTTGGACCATTTTATTAACAGGTGGAGGAGCAGGTAGAGACAAGTTAGGCTAGCCATGATGTTGGGAGACTGTTGAGTGGACAATCTCTTGGCATCCGTCGTTTTCAGGGACTTCGGGTTATAGTGAGACATGAGGGGGCACTGGGATACCAGGGACATGTGGGGCTTGGAAGGGAGGCCTTTCTGGCCTAGGTTGGACCACTCCTTACCCAATCCAGTTAAAAAATACAACTTGGAATAGTTGGCCCAACTCTCGCGAGTCTGCATCAAAATGTACAGAGAACCTTGGCCTTCTAGGGTCCCTGTTCCAATTGCCTCTTTCTCTGTTACCCCGGCCATGGCTACCTCTGCAGAAAAAGATCATTCATGTATGCATTATTCATTAGCAGATAAATTCTTCAACAACCATATGTCATGGCATCTCTTTTAAATATGAAACAAAGTTTGACTCGGCAATACATCAGACTCATGCAATCCAATCCATACAAATCATTTAACTACTTTTCAATGAGCAAGGGGTGAATAAGGGTTCTGGGATATGTGAGGGATTGTATTGAGCGAAAAGTGTTAAAATGAGGGGGGATAGATCATGATTATTGCTCAACAAATCATCAACAGTCAACTGTATCGTAAATCAAAAGAATATATCACTGTAATTCGTCCCTGTGCGATCCTTTAACTGCCATAATACATAATCTATCTTAACTATAATTTAACTTTAAGAACAAGGAGTGGATAGTGAATATGGGAAGGCGAGGGGACTTGTAATGTGCGAAAAGTGAAAGAATGGTAGGGAAAAGAAAGAATAATGTTCATAAAACCAATTAAGTGATCCATAAAAACAACTTTGTATTCAATACAAGGATACCAATACCAATTAACAATTTATGTGTGTCAAAATTGTTCACTGTCCCACATCCAATTTCTTCAAAATTCTCAATTAAAACAGTCTATAATCATACTCAGAATTAATATTCCTTTCAACAATCATGTCAAGATAATAGTTGGTTTTTTTCATTTCTTTTATTTTCAATTAAACAAAATCAAAAGAAACACACAGTCACATTGTCGATCGCTATCCATCATATATCACTATAAAATATCAAACATTGTCCATAATTCACAATCGCCCAAGTAAAACATATACACGAGTCTTTTTTCCAATTTTAACAGATTTTTAAAAACTTGCCTGATTCCATGCATTTTCATTATATCAACCAATAAAACATTGCAATGAAACCATAATACAAAACTCGAGTTTCATCATTGGTGGTGAATTTAAATCAAACATGCACGATACCTCCATAATCCATACACAACAAACAATGAAATCACAGTCATCAATTTCCAAAAATTACCATGATTCTGATCGGGACTAGTTAAACACACAACAATCACCAATTCACAATTGACACTGAGATATAGGAACACAGCGATCCAACGCATAACGAAAAAGAGGCAACCCTCTGATTGTACATTACCACTTACTCCTAATCAACCAATTTAATAAAAAAACGAGCTAGGTTATCGATGCAATTTTCGTAACAAAAGGAGGCAGCCCCTTGACTGTATACCAATTCTCATCCCCAATTACAACTTTCCAACAACTCAATCAAACAGAGACGAGATAATACTCAAAGCAATTGTCATAACCACTCAACCAATATATTACAGTCAACAAGATACCCGACAAGAGTGCGAACTATTGGGGTTATCAAAATCGGGATCTGTAACAATGAACCGAAGAAGTAATCAAGATTTCACTCGGTCATCAAAGCACAGAGAGACTGGAGGTCGAACATATCAACAATAGGCAGAGACCCTTCGATACAAGAACAGTGGAACCACAGGGCTTCTTATAACTTTCGGTCTGTGTAAAGGTGCAACATTTCAACGCTGGGAGACTAGGATAACAATGCAGAGGAGCAACAATTTCCCACTAGACAGTAACAAGTACCGAGGATATGTAGAGACACAACCCTCATGAATTTCTCAAGAGCGGAACCAATTTATAACAATGCAAGTGGGAATTCAGACCCGAGGCATCACCAACAACTATACAGCATACATCTTGGCATAATGGCCATCCTATAACCAACTTCTAAGGTACGTTGATGCCAATACCACAAAATAAGCCTACGACCAGGGGGATAACCTACGACCATGGCTCTGGAAAACACACAGTGACCAAAAGGTAGTTCAAAAACATAAACAACAACTCCATAGCAACCCGAATACAATTGGACATGGTTACTATAACTGTGAGGAAGCGGCCAGGCATGCTAAACAGAGCAAAACCCTCCAACAAAATACCCATAACCACTCAAAACAACAGAGAGCCATCACGGTTTTCACCATACAAAACAACCAACGAATGCATAACTTCAACCAACCAATTCTTTCATTTTCAAAATGAGTAACCACACAATGATTCCAAAGAGAAGACCCACGCATTTACACAGTTGTCAATCTTAGGAAAACACAAACCAACACATTAATGAGCCATCGTTCATTCATACACATAGCGAAATTCATGGATGGGCGAAAAGAACCATACATGTAACCAATAGCTTTAAAAAGGGTGAGTTGGTCGAGCAATTCCTTCCAGGCTTGGATCTCGGAGCTTAACCACAGCAAAACCAAATGCAACAATAACCATGCTAGGGTGATGGCTCGATGGGAGAAGTATGGAGTGATGTGCATTTACTACACATCGCTTCCATCTTCCTCTACATTCAATTTCGAAGTACACTACAACCAACAACCACCAATACCATTAACCATGCCATTAATTCCAACCATTGAAACTTACGACCATATTGCTTGCCAAATGCGCCACCCAAAATTGATATTAACCATTGCCAAAAACATACCATACCATATATCAAATGCACCCAATATAACTCAAATACAATTCGCATAGCCACTAACCATTGCTAGTTGGGATTAACACTAACTTATTCCTTTTAAATTGCACATGACTTCTAACATAGTATAGTATATGCCCTTCCTTCAGATTTTTTTACAAGTCTCTTTCCATTTCTTTTGGTTGATGTTGTTACTAACATATGTCTTATGCAGGTGTAGCCAAGCAATAATCATGGTGGCACAATCAAATGTAACAACTATAATATAGATGTCAATCTTAACATAAAATTAAGCTTTGAATAACAAAACATCCATAAAATACATCATCCACATGTTGTTATGCTAAAAAAAACGAAGCCAAGACTATATCATCAACCATATAAGACCCTATAAGCAACATCGAAAGCAACATAAAATGTGTGATATGACTATCTCCGAGCCTCCAGACTACAAGGGGATCCCACCTACTAGTATTATATTGTATTAGCATAGTTTAAATAATAGGCTTTAGTAATACTTTGTGGGCGAAATTCCTCATTGTGATTTTTATCGTCAACAACTATGATAACTCAACCAAAATTATAGGAAAATGCATAGTCAAACTTGGAAGTAAATATGCCATGGAAGAAAATGTCCTACTTGTCGAAAATATGAAGCATGATCTGCTAAGTGTGAGTCAATTGTGTGACCAGGGACACACACTTTTATTCGACTCAAAGAAATGTGAGATAAGGAAAGAAGGATCGGGTAAGATGTTGGAAACAACAATAAGGACTCCAAACAACATATACATATTAAATGAGATCAGAAAGGAAAGATGTTGCTTGGGAAAGGAAAATGAAAGTTGGCTTTGGCACAGAAGAATGGGTCATATGAACTTTGACAATCTTGTCAAAATCAACATAAAGGAAGCAGTAAGAGAAATGCATGAAATTTTAAAGCCAACCAATACTGTGTGCAAGCACTGTCTACATGGAAAACAAACAAGAACTGAGTTTAGAATAAAGGAATACTCTACAACAAAACCATTGGAGATTGTACACACCGATCTATGCAAACCAATGAGAACAAAAGGGATGAATGGTGAACAATGCTTCATGCTACTTATTGATGATTATACAAGAATGAACAAAGTATGTGTTCTCAAGAAAAAGTCAGAGGCGTTAGAATATTTCAGGATATTCAAAGAGATGGTTGAAAACGACACTGATTTAAAAATCAAGTGCTTGAGATCAGACAATGGATGTGAGTTCACATCAAAAGAATTCATGGACTTTGGTGAAGAACATGGAATAAAAAGGCAATTCTCATCAGCTAGGACACCTCAGCAAAATGGATTCGTTGAAAGGAAGAACGTAATTGTATAGGAAATGGCCAGAACTATGTTGAAATATTCCAAGTTGGGTGATATCTTTTGTGTACAAGCAGTACATACAACCATTCATATCTTGAACATAGGAATGCTTATAAGTAACAATGACAAGACTCCATATGAACTGTGGAAGGGAAGACCGATGAACGTCAAGCACTTTAGAGTGTTTGGAAGTAAATGCTACATAAAAAGAGAAGATAACAAGATTGGAAAATTTGACTCTTGAGTTGATAAAGGCATGCTAGTTGGATACTCAAGCAAAAGAAAGGCATACAAATGCTACAACCTAAGGATCAACAAAATAATCGAAAGCATCAATGTAAATATTGATGAAACAAATGTGTTGAAGACCAGAGATGAAAGAAAAAATTCAAAAGAGTAGGAAGCAGAAGAAGAAGTAGAGGAAGAACCAGAAGAGAAACAACCAGAAGCAGAGCAAGAAGAAACATAAGACAATCAACAAGATTTCCAGACACCTACTAAAACACCTAATCGTCAGGTTCAGAAGAATCATCCACTAGAACAAATTATTGGAGATAAAAATACAGTAATAGAAACCACGGGAAGCAAACGAGTACGTAAACCAGAACAAAGACATCTAGCGTTATTGTCCACAGTTGAACCAAGCATCTTTGAGGAAGCCAACAATGATGAACATTGAATCAAGGCCATGGAAGAAGAACAAGATCAAATATAAAAGAATGAGACATGGGAACTGGTTCTAAGACCTAAGGTCAAAAATGTGATTGGTACAAAATGGGTGTTCAGAAACAAACTAAACAAAGATGGACAAGTAACCGGAAACAAGGCAAGGCTAGTATGCAAAGGATATGCTCAAGTTGAAAGAGTAGATTTTGAAGAAAATTTTGTTCCTATTTCCATAATCGAAGCAATCAAAATGATCTTGGCCTATGCATGTTCCAAAAGAATCGCAGTCTATCAGATGGACGTAAAATCAACATTTCTAAATGGAGAATTAGAAGAAGATGTCTACATTGAACGACCAAAAGGGTTTCTACTGTCAGAAAGGGAAGATTATGTTTGCAGATTAAAGAAAGATCTGTATGGACTCAAGCAAGTCCCTAGATCCTGTTATTCAAGACTGGACAAATACTTATAGCAACAAGGATTCAAAAAGGGCAATGTAGATAGCAATTTCTACATAAAAGTGGATCGAGACAACATACTTATCATTGAAGTATATGTGGATGACATCATATTTGGAAGTGATGATGATAGATTGAGTAAGAAGTTTTCCAAATACATGCAGAATGAGTTTGAAATGTCCCTACTTGGTGAGTTGAATTTCTTTTTGGGACTCTAGATATCTCAGCTAGATGAAGGTATTTTCATTTGTCAAACCAAATACATTAGAGAAATGCTAAAGAAATTTGAAATGGAAGATTTCAATCCTATACGTACTCCTATGGAGACTAGTTGCAATTTGAGAAAATATGATGAATCTAAGGAAGCAGATCAGAGACTCTACAAATCAATGATCAGAAACCTACTCTACATGACAGCCTCAAGAACATATGCAATGTAAGCATTTGGACAGGTTGCAAGATTTCAAGCAACACCAAAGGAAACTCATGTTATGGCAGTAAAAATGATCTTCAAATATCTCAAAGGAACAATAAAATTTGGATTGTGGTATTCGAAAGGGAATGAGTTGACTATGGTCGCCTACACGGATGCAGATTGGGAAGGAAACATTGATGATAGAAGAAGTATTAGTGGAGTAGCCTTCTACTTGGGTGATTGTCTAGTGTCCTGGTTAAGTAAGAAGCAATCCTCGGTATCCTTGTCTATGATAGAAGTAGAATATATTGCAGCAACATCATCTTGTACTCAAGTCCTCTGGATGAAGCAAATATTGCAAGGCATACATGTAAAATATGATGAGCCTATTTCGATATTTTGTCACAACACCAATGTTATAATATCTTCAAGAATCTAGTGATTTGTTCCAAGAATAAACATATTCCGATCAAGTTCCACTCTATGCGGTAACAAGTCATATAAAATAATATCAAGTTGGAGTACATTGGAACAAAAGAACAGATTGCAAATATCTTCACCAATCCTCTCCCAAGAGAGACATTTGAGTATCTTCAACAAAAACTTGGAGTAGTTTCTGCCCCACAATGATCTACACAGAATTTTGCAAATAAGACAGGGGGAGAGAAATAGTCAGGGGGGATTGCCCTTTTCCATTGATGTCAAAGGGGGAGACAAAGAACAAAAGT
Source organism: Picea engelmannii (assembly GCA_009831015.1). NCBI lineage: Eukaryota > Viridiplantae > Streptophyta > Pinopsida > Pinales > Pinaceae > Picea > Picea engelmannii. Next base: position 13,681 of record ML843449.1, read on the forward strand.
AGGAGAGAAAGATCAGAAGCATGAAGACAGGGGGAGAAATGGTCACAAAGGGAGTATGAGTGTTGCCATCAAAGCCAAAGGGGGATATTGTTGGCAAATTCGTTGTCATTGATGTCAACCCTAGAAGAAGTCCAGAAGCCTCTAGAAGTGATGGGTGTATTTGAAGAAGTCTCCAAAGTGGTATCCTTATGGCGTAGCTTTAAGCATGGCCCTCACGAGAAGATGTTTTGAAGAAGTCTATAAGAAGCCCTGGAAATATGGTTAAGTGGTTAAGAAGCCCCTGAGGTGTGGTCATGAACCCTGAAGTTAATTAAGAAAAATACTACAAAGGACATCATAATTGCATGCAAAACCCCAATAGATTAATAGTCCTCGACATGTCGTTTCCAACGATAGGTGGCACGCTACATGGTTCCTTGCAGTTAAGATGTTATGCCCTCTTAATGATGAAGCCCCGAAGTATGGTCAAGAAGCCCCGAATCTAAGGTCAAGAAGTTACAAGTCAGCCCCAAAATCAAGTAAAAGGAGAAACGTTGTTGCAAACAAGAAGTTATAGGTTGGCTCAAAAATAAAGTAAAGAAGTTACTTGCAAGGGCATAAATACACATCAAAGATCCTCTCACTATCACAAAGCAAGGATGTGATTTCTTAGCGAAGGCGAAGTAGTGGAGTTGTGCGAAGGAGGGAGTGCTTGGAGCCACAAATTGGAGAAGGGCTTTCAGAAAACCCTAATTGAGCAGACCCCTGCAGGTCAAGCATAGGGTGTCCTGTGAGGCCCCTGCTAGTTGTCCTGGCATCGTCACATGAGGCCCCTCATGTTGCTCAGTCCAGTCCCCCGAGGTTGAGGAAATTTTTTGAGGAAGGTATTCTTCTTGATGTTGAAGTTCATGAAGGTCTGAATATCTAATATCTAATGCACCAAGTTGTTCACATGTTGATAAGTATGTTATTATATATATTTTGAGGTTTGTATCTTGGAGGTTATGGCATAGGCTTGGGGCATGTATTGGAGTGTTGGCACATGGTTGAGGTACATCTTGGATATTTTGGCACATGTTTAAGGCACATTTTTGGCATAGGATTTTAGGCATGGTATATTCTTTGAGGCATATCTTAGCACATGGTTTGATGCATATCATTGTGATTTTGAGCACATGATTTGGAGGATATTCTTGGAGATCTTGGCATAAGTTTTATGTGGTGATTGGGATTATCAGTTTTGATTATGTATAAGTGACAACAACAGTAACAGGTTGATTCTCTTATTTATATTCAAGGGAGGAAGGAAGGGGTAAGGAAAGGGAGTTGTAGCTTCCTTTAGGTTGGAGCCTGTAAACTAGAGAGTTGGAGCCTCCTTCGAGTTGGAGTTGGAGAATCTAGGGAGTTGTAGCTTCCTTCAGGTTGGATCCTGTAAACAAGGGTTTGGTGACTCCTTCCAGTTGGTGCTGGAGAATTTTGAAAGCTGGTGCTTCTTATGAATGTAATCTTCTGATATATAAGAAAGCAGTATGTGGTTTTCTCCCATTTGGGTTTCCACATATAATTCTTGTGTATTGTGTATTTTTGATTATATGTTTTGAATGCAATCATAAATGAAAAATTGTTGATTTCTTAAATGCTTGCATATTGTGATTAGAAGTGGTAAAAGGTGCCTAATATTGATTCACCCCCCCCCCCTTTCTTAGTATTAGTGAATAATGTAGATTTTTAATGACTAAAATCAACAAATTGAAATTCTATCAAACACTTAGAAACCTAGAGATAACTGTCTTCATAAACTTCATAAATGCAAAAACCCACATTCAGAAATTTCCATAAGCAGAAATACACAATGCTAAGCAAATATTTGCAGCGGAAAAACACAGTGGACAACAACCCAATAACACTTAGAAATTTAGGCAAATGTCAGGGAAAACCCCAATATGGGGAAATCCAACGAGCGAGAGAGAGATCTTATTATTATGCTTCAGGAAAGTACAAAACAACAACAAATCTACATTTCCAGCCAAGGAAAATACCTCACAGCACCAAATCTATCCCACAGAAATCTGCCTCGTTTTCTATGCAAAAATCGTACCGTTGTTCAACCTCTTCTGTACCTCGTTTTCTATGCCCACAGTCACCTGTACGGGTTGTTCTATACGACCCAGAAACAACCACAAAAAATCTGAAAACTGCCTCAAAAACCGTGCCAAAAATCACCTTGATTTATGTTCCCAAAATCCGTACGGAATCGTATTGATTGTATGGATCTATACAGTACGACCTCCCACAGCAGAAAAAAATTTCGGCCAAAAAATTCATAGAAATTTTTTCTCGAGATTCGTGCCCTCTTTGCTGCTCACTTTCCTCTCTCAAGCATGCTCAAAAAATCTCTCTAACTCTCCTCCCGATGTCTTCACAACATGTCTTGCACACTACCCAATGCATTCTTTTATAATATGAAAATGACAATTTCCCCCCCAAAAGTGTCTTTTCACATTCCCAACCCTAGATTCAAAGGCCAAGATTAGATCTTGCCTTTTTCAAGATCAAGGGTCGTGATCCATTCCCTCCAAAATGTCTCATTTAAAATTAAAGTGAATTTCACTTTATTACATAAGTGTTTTATGAAAATAAAGTCACTTTAAAAATAGAAGGTACACTTTATTAAAAAAAGTCACTTTACTAAAAGAACCACTTAAAACAACTTTATAAAAACTATTACAAAGTCAAGTGCTTGGTAGTGCAAATATTAAGGTAACATCTGCATACAAGACAAAACATGCGGAGTACCTCCTGAGATAAACAAATCTAACACTCCCTCTTAGCGAGGGAGGTACTTCTGGTAATACCACCAAAATCTATCTCCATCTCATCAGCTGCCATGGTTGCTTCCTCTGTACTAGAAGTCTCTCCTCCCACTGCACTGGAAGTCTCTATTGCTACCTCTGTTGTACCACGAACTGAAGACATGCTCCTAGGAGTCTACACACTCTCCCGAGCATCCAACTGTGTCGACTCATGCCTGTTGAGTCCCTTGAGAGTCTCGAAAGAAGATTGAGTGTCATGTATCAACTCTCTCTCCCGTGCTATCTGCCAACCCTCCGACACAGAATCTGAGTCCAGAAATCCATTGGACCCCAACACAGGTCTACCCAACAACTTGTACAAGCCCTCATACTTGACACCAAGCATTATTGTTGTGTCAGTAGTTGCTCCCACAGGATACAAAAACACATGTCCATTGTTGAAAACAACTCCAAAACCACTCTCATCCAAATCTGACACTGAGAGCAAATTAATTGTCAACTCTGGAACATATAACACTTCGCCAACCTCCAGAAGACCTCCTGACTCTAGTTGGAATCTCATCCTTCCAACCCCCTTTACTGCATGTTGTGGACCGGTTCCACAATTCACACTACAGTCTGAGTCTATCTCTATAAGATTGAGGAAAATTGACCTTAACCCGGTCATGTGCCGAGAAGCACCACAGTCCACAAACCAAGATTCAATGTCCTCGAACACTAGGCATCCACTGCCCACGGAACCAACCATGAGAGAGAACTCCTTCTCAAATCTCTGAGTAAATTCTACAACTTCTGCTGAAGCTGACACCTCTGGTTCTAGTTTCTTCTTCTTCTTGTTTGGACATTGACTAGCATAGTGGCCAGTCTTGTGACATGCAAAGCATTTCACCTTGCTCATGTCCTTCTTATTGCCTTTTGCCATAAGAGGAACATTCTTGTCGTCTGCACCGTCCAATGCCTTTTCTTGAGACCCCTCCTGGATCTCCTTCTGTGTAAAATCATCCCATAATATGCTCCAGTCAAGGAGCTTCTCTCTCCCCACCACACACTTGACGAAAACCTCCCACTCCTTGGTGAAGCCTTTGAGGGCTATTTGCACCATCTCTGAGTCAGGAATGACTTCTCCAATAGCTGCCAACTCATCCTTCACCTGTGCAATCCAAGTGAGGTAGGTGGCTACCCTCTCTCCTTTGACCATCCTAGTTCCATGAAGCTTGTCTCAGAGAGCCATTATCCGGTTCTCATTCTTAGCCTCATACAAGCCTTTCAGTGCAACCCACATTTCGTTGGTTGTCTTCTTCTCAGCCAAATGTGGAATAAGGTGGTCTATGACCCCGTCCAAGATGATTCTCTGAGTCTTGGCTTCCCTCACCTCATGAACATCAAGAGCTATGGGATCTGAAGCAAGTACAGGCATAATGGTGTTCACAAACAACCACAATTTGTTCTCCTTGAGAACACTGTTGATTCTAACCTTCCACTACAGGTAGTTGGAGATCCCCTCCAATCTATCTTCAAACATGATGCTAGAAGTCATCTTTGTCCACCTGGAAAAGAACCTTTTATGCCTTCGTCAAGCAAATACAACAATAAAGCACTTGTTGTCCCAGCTGCCAAAATGTTGCCCACTGAACTTTAGAACACAAGCTCTGATACCATGTAGATTTCTAATGACTAAAATCAACAAACTGAAATTCTGTCAAACACTTAGCAACCTAGAGATAATTGTCTTCATAAACTTTATAAATGAAAAAACCCACATTCAGAAATTTCCATAAGCAGAAATACACATTGCTAAGCAAAAATATGCAGTGGAAAAACACAGTGGACAGTGATTCAATAACACTCAGAAATTTAGGCAAATGCAGGGGAAAACCCCAATATGGGGAAACCCAACGAGAGAGAGAGAGAGAGAGATCTTATTATTATGCTTTAGGAAAGTACAAAACAACAACAAATCTACATTTCCAGCCAAGGAAAATACCTCACAACACCAAATCCGTCCCACAAAAATCTGCCTCATTTTTCATGCCAAAATCGTATCGTTGTCCGACCTCTTCTATACCTCGTTTTCCGTGCCCACAGTCACCTGTACGGACTGTTTTGTATGGTCCAGAAACAGCCACAAAAAATCTAGAAACTGCCTCAAAAACTGTGCCAAAAATCACCTCGATTTCCGTGCACAAATCCGTACGACTGTACGCACTGTACGGATCCGTACAATATGGCCTCCCACAACAGAAAAAAAAAATCGGCCAAAAAATTCACATAAATTTTTTTCTTGGGATTCGTGCCCTCTTTGCTGCTCACTTTCCTCTCTCAAGCATGCTCAGAAAAATCTCTCTAACTCTCCTCCCGATGTCTTCACAACATGTCTTGCATACTATCCAATGCATTCTTTTATAATCTGAAAATGACATTTTCCCCCCAAAAGTGTCTTTTCACCTTCCCAACCCTAGATCCAAAGGCCAAGATTAGATCTTTCCTTTTTCAAGATCAAGGGTCATGATCCATTCCCTCCAAAATGTCTCATTTAAAATTATTACATAAGTGTTTTATGAAAATAAAGTCACTTAAAAAATAGAAGGTACACTTTATTAAAAAAAGTCACTTTACTAAAAGAACCACTTAAAACAACTTTTTAAAAGCTATTACAATGTCAAGTGCTTGGTAGTGAAAATATTAAGGTAACATCCGCATACAAGACAAAACATGCGGAGTACCTCCCGAGCTAAACAAATCTAACAAATAATCCAACACATTGATCTAGATTAGTTTCCTTGAATCTTTTGGGAGACCAAAAAGCCTTTCAATGGGGAGGTGTGATTTGAATAAGTGAATGATTGTAAAATTTGGTACTTGCAAGTTTAATTATACGATTAATAAAGTTTAGATAAAACACAAAGGATAATGCAAATGATAAAAAGTAAACGAGACAAAGGAGAGGAAAAACAATAATGAAATAAATAGAAGATTAAAACATGAGAGAAAAGACTAGGGAATGGGAAATGAAAGGTCAGGCTTATTGGCCTTCCCATTACCCAACTCTCCCTATTTCTTCTTGTACTTTCACTCTCAAAGGGTATTTTTGGTTCAAGGAGGGAAGTATGGAGAAAGAGCCCAAGCTACAATGTAACCAAAGATTGTTGAAATGAAAACTGAGCAACCATTCAAAGCCAGTTTTCCCATTTGGGTTTCTAGGATGAAATCTTGTTGTCTGTATATGAATTGTGTGTTTGATTTCTCTGCATGTTGGGTTATTCACAATGGTAATTACTCCTCCCTATTGGAATCAATTTATTTTTAAATCAACACAACATTGAAATCTAATTGTTGGGATGATTGGGTAAACCATTTGCTACAACCTTATTGTGATTTGCTTTGAGCATTGGTTCATTAATGATTCATTTTCTTTTGTCTTTCCATTACTGTGGTCATTGGTCCTTTGACGTAAGCGTTACACATTATCTTGAATCTGTGGGAACTTTAATTTTTTATTCACCAATCTTTGTTTGTTGTGGGCATGAATGATCACCTACAACCATTTGGCTTGATCAAATTGCTAGTGTAAAATGATAGTTGTGCTCTGTTAAAGAATTTTATGATAATTTTCCATATCATTGTGAAGTTAATTCTGCTAAAGTCAATCCTATCCCATTGCATTGCTAATCCTCTCAGAAAAATATCTAAGAGCATTCATTTAATGGTGTCCATGAGATCAACAGTTGTAATAGTACGACTATCAAGCTAGTTTCCATCCTCGTAATTTTGTAAATAGCAATCCATTATTCCAAGAGGTTGTTGGGTAATCTGTAGGTCGTATGCATCCATTTTGTGGTCATACTAATTCCTCTTGCGGCATGGGTGTTATCAAAAGGAGAGTTGAATTCTCCAATTTCATCTACAAGAGTGGAGTATCCTCCTATAGTCACTCAATTGATGTGAAACTCTTCTCAAGTGATAGTTATGTTATTCAATTACTATATTAAGATAAATCACCTTCATCCAATGTAATCACTAGCCTCAAACAATAGAACAACTATAACTACTCACTCATAAAGTAAATATGGTTATTCGAGTTGTATTTTTCCTTTCTTGGGTAACATAGCTTTAGAAGCAAGTCATTTCAATTCTTCTTAGCTATTGGAGCATTTTGTTTTTTTATTTGTTGTGGGAATTGATATCTCTAATACTAGAGAAATATATTAGAATTGTGGTTGGTCTGCCTTTGGATTGCAATAAGGTGTTCCTTCCCTGGGAGACAATGAATGGAAAGAAGCTTTGGAATGTTCCTTTCATTGGTAACAAATCAAGAGTATTTGAACATCTAATTGTTGGTTTTGATTTGTTTATATGAATGTTCAATGCTTGGCCAATGTTGCCTTATAACAAAAGTTGTGTGTCTTCATTCATGATAGAGATTTATTACACTACTATTGGAATGTTAATGAATTGGTTATTAACAAGATTGATTGAGTCATTTAAGTAGCTACAACCGTATGTTGGAACACTCCTCACTTCGTAATACTAAGGAGTATAATACATTGATTGTTAGGGTGTCATCATTCGAGTGTTGGTTCATCTAGAATTCATCAACAACCTTAACATCATTGTAGACACAACTCAGAGCAAGAACATATTCAATCTTCTATTGCCTTGCTTTCTAGGTAAGAGACTAGTGAAGATAGTTGTTGATGGCATTCTGACTGAGGCTTAACATATTTCATGCAATACAAATTCATCGTGGTTGGACATTGGTGACAATCAAATAGGGATGATTATAGCCAAACATGCATAATAGTTGACTGGTAATTGATCTTGACATAACAAGCAAGGAACCCAAGCATTGAACCAACTGACAACACAATCATTCTTAACTATGTATTCTTATATGGAGGTAGAGCTATGCCTTGTATGCCTATTTGGTGATTAACAACCAATAATCTAAAACTCAAAGACCTAATTGTCATAAAAATTCTAGTTGGTTGCTTGTGTGTAGGCTACATCGAGAACAAGAGTAGATAATCAATCTTGAACAAAGATTGCAGAGAGTAAGTATAGTTTCGCAGAGTGTCTGTGTTAATAAAGTGAGTTGGCCATAAGTCCCTTGTTTATGGATTATGGAGGATGTTATCACATAATTTGGGGACTTCACTCCAAAGACAATGTTCAGATTGAAAAATATTTTTGATCCAGGTGGATACTGGTGGCCACCCTCATGTTCCACTAATTCAGAATGGTTCCACATCTTGGCATTTTTTCTACGGTTTTTCGGGTCCCAAACTTCCAGGGTCATTTTGAGGCCTTAAACGATGTTTTTTTGGCTCGACAACGCCGAAGCATGTAGCCAAAGGCAAATGTTGGGTTGAACAAAATGTGTATTCCTCATCTAGACCTTTTTCGACAAGGTGTCGAGGGACCCAGACAAAGATCATATGCAAAATTTGCACCCCTGAGAAGTTGACGTATCAAATAACTACATCAGGGCCCACAAACCTTTTGGCATTCATCTTCCGAGGTTAGGGTTTTCTTGTTGTTGCTTTATGTTAAAAGGATTTTTTGACCTCTTTGTAATTAGATACTTACGAATGAGCGTAGCCATCACATCTCTATCTTCATAGATAAGCTACCACCATTATAGCTAGCTTGTGTGCTTTTCATTTTACAGTCTTTTGTATTTTAGATTATCATTAATATAATTTGTCTTTATCTATATTACTGTGTTCTTGCAATATCTCTGTGTATTTTCTTGTTATATCTTTTTCTTCATGTCATTCTCAATACAATCTAGATCAATGGTATTAGAGAAATATGCTCCTTGTTATTTCTTAGTGCATGTCCCTAATGAGGTCAGGGTATAGAGAGTTGGGTCTCGAGCTAGACTCTCTTGAGGACAACCTCTCTCACCAGCCCAAGCGACCTCTCATGATGGAAGAAAAGAGAGATGATTGACCAGGATATCCTATCAAAATATTGCTAGAGGAAGCCCTCATGCAACACAGGAACGAGATGATGGATAATTTCGCTGAGATCCTTCGACGACTGCCAACAACGATGGCGACGCCTTCAACCAGAAGTCACTTCAGAGGTGTGACACCCATCAAGGTACAAGTTAAATTTGATATTCCTCTATTTGAAGGAAAATAGATGTCGATGCTTTGAAAAAATGGTTAAGTCTACTAGAGGGTTATTTCTCTATCCAAAAAATTTCCAACACTGAAAATATCACCTTTGCACTCCTTAGAGCTCTTTCCCATGTCAGATATTGGTGGGAAACTTACTGTGAGCAACATGTCGGAGAGGAGGCTGTAATTTTTGGGCCATGACCCACTTGGGGGGATTTTGTTGATGACCTCAAGGAGCAATACTACCCTGTTGGAAACTATCATGAATAACACGCGAGATGGAGAACTCTACGTCGGGAGAGAGACTAGATGGTTCTAGAGTACACCAACATCTTCCACACCTTGAACACAAAAATGGGTATTAAAGACTCTAAGAGACACCTAGTCCTGAAGTATAACAATGGCCTACATAGGTACATCCAAACAAATATGGAGTTCATGGACATATCCTCACTCAGAGTCGCTTACCAATATGTCGTCAAGATCAAGCAAAAGTTCAAGCAAAAGAATAAGCGAGATTTCAGGTCTACAAAACCATCACAACAGAACCACAGTAAGGGTGGCCCTAACTTCCAAAGAAAATGATAGAGCAAAGATGACCAGCCCTGGGACAACTAGTCCAAGCCACCATCAAAGAAGCGTAACGGGAAGTCAAAGAAGGACATTGGAAAGTGGTGTGAGTTCCACAAAATCCCTTGGCACAACACCGATGAATGTCGCTCCAAACAATCATTGTTGGTTGAGATGAGAGCCTCAGAGTCAGATGTCGACTCACACTCTGATTCAGAACCAAATAATGGGAAATGAATCATTGACGCATAACCCAATTTCATCATTGCTCCCACAAAAGTAGAACCAAAGGAAATAGAGAAGCCCGAAGAAGGGGAGTGCCTCTTCCACTCATAGATGTGGGTGAAGGGGACCCCCCTCCATTTCATTATTGATAGCAGTATCCAGAAGAACCTAATATTAGTAGAGGTCATCAAGAGGTTGAACTTGACAACGATGTTGCATCCTCAACCAAACACCATCGATTGGATCAACTACGGACGAGACATCTACGTCAGCCAACAATGTCACCTACACTATGACATCAAACCCTTCAAAGATGAGGTAGTGTGTGATGTTGCCTCCCTTGAAGTTTGTGATGTTCTTTTAGGGAAACCATATATGTGGAAGTGTCATGTTATTTATGAATCTAGGCCTCGTAGTGTCATTATTACTTTGGGAGGTAAACTCTACAAGGCACCAGAGGCAGTCCTAAATATTGAGGTCTCTACGAAGCAATGTCGAAAGGTGGTCTCTAAAACAAAGAGATTTGTCCTCTTTATGGTCTGGTCAGAAGGTGAACAAAAGGTCATTGCTACGACCAAAACCTCTACACGAGATCTCTCTACATAGCAACAACAGGTGGACAAGAAAGTAGAAAAGCACAAAGACATATTTGCCTCACCTATTGGGGTGCCTTTGCACTATCGGGTAAAACACTCTATTGATCTCACACTCGATGCTCATGTACCTAAGGACCCTATATATAGGCATTATTTTATGGAGAATGAAGAAATCATACGACAAATCCAATAACTAATTTTGAAGGGCCACATAAGACCAAGCTCCTCACCTTGTGGGAGCCCAATTGTTCTAGTACAAAAGAAGGACGGGACATGGCAACTTTGCATTGATTACGAAGCCCTAAACAAGATCACAATAAAAATTCGGTACCCAATCCCTCGGATTGATGATCTTCTCGATTAGCTCATGGGAGCCAATTTTTTCAATAAGATTGATCTGAAGTCAGGCTACCACCATGTGTTGATTAAGCCAACTGATGTATAAAAGAAAACCTTCAAGTCTAAATAATGTCTCTTCAAGCGGTTGGTCATGTCACACAATTGGCTTAGGTTGATGGATAGTTGGTTGTCATTGATTTCAACCATTGGAGAGTGATAATGTAGATTGATGTCAACCCTTAGTGACTGATGTCAACCCTTGGAGAAAGTCCGGTAGCGAATTCCGGTAGCACAAAGGTTTGGGTAATGGACCCAAGTTTGTTTCATGTATAATGGCATGAGTTTTAATATATTTGAAGGTAATACTATTCTAGATGGATAGTACATGTCATTCGATTTTCGGTGGTATTTGGAACATCACATAACTCCTCACGGTTAGAGAGTTATGGCCATGAAAAGTTGGAGAAACCAGGTTTGGGTAATGGACCCAAGTTTGTTTGATGGATAATGGTATAAGTTTTGATATATTTGAAGGAAATACTATTATAGATGGATAGTACATGTCATTCCATTTCCATTGGTATGTGGAACGCCACATAACTCCTCGCGGTTAGAGAGTTATGGCCATGTGAAGTTGGAGAACCCTCTTGAGTCATCTAGAAGCCCCAAACAGTCAAAGTGGTCTAAGAGATTTTTAGAAGGTAAATAATAAAGTGAAGTGATGAATGTACTATAATTCAAAGTGAATACAAAATAAATTATTTAAATAATAAATTTAATGGAGAAATTACTAAGTTTACAAGTGGTCAGAAGTGGGTTAGCCCTAAAACAAGGAAAGTGGTTTAAGATGGATAGAAGGTAACCCCTTGAGGTAAAGTGAAGTGATGAGTGTACTATAAGTCAAAGTGGATAAAAAATAAATTATTTAAATAATAAATTTAATGGATAAATTACTAATTGGACAAGTGGTTAGAAGTTAGTTAACCCTAAAATAAGGAAAGTGGGTTAAGATGGTTAAAAGGTAACCCCTTGAGGAAGCTACATGAAAGTATAAATAAGAGGCAAGGCTCTCTCATTTTATATCACACTTGAGCATAGTGAATATCTACAGGTGACTGATATAAAGTATATCTAAGCCAAATTTTAGAGAGAAGGTGAAGTAAAGAATGTCGAAATTCAAGGGAGGATAAATTCTTTTGATGATGTTTTTTAAGGTATGTTATTTATAGGTCATCTCACCATTTTCGCAAAAAAAAAAATTCTAAAGTGATTCATTCATGAAATTGACAGGCCATCGAGAAAACATATCCAAGTAGTTGTGGTACGAATTTCGGCTTGTGGGTCGTTGTAGTTTTAGAGTTACACTCCATGGAAAATAGGGTTTGTGGCTAGTCCTAAAACTAGTCTAAAACAGGTGTTTCAGGTAAAAACGTAATAACTTCTTCATAAAAGATCCAAATTAAGTAAGACAAAAAGTGTTCGTTAGAGTACCGTCTGTAGTATTCTGTGTAAAATTTTCAGATCCATATAACAAATATTCTGTGCGGGGCACGCTCTACAAGTTCGCTCTCTATAATAAGCCAGAATTCAACAAGGTATGTCATTTTTGCTATAACTCCTTTTCTGAGAGGTTCCAAGCAGTGACACTTGGATGAATTGCATGAAACATACTGAAGAACATTGTGTAATATTTTCAGATCTTTATTCATTACAGGTACATAGTTATGATTATTTCAAGTTAGGGTTGTTGACTAATCCAAAACTAGTCACGTGAAACTAAAGAAAAGTTTGATAAAAATGTTAGTCTCTTGTTGTTAAAGTTAAGGAAGGTTTGCAGGTATGTGATCATATACACTAGGTCTATTACAGAGTTACAAATCAGATTTGGATGATGAAATTAATTAGGGCTTTTGGTTGAGGTACATGTTAGGTACATGGTTGATACAAGTAGTTGATGAGTTGGCACATACATGAGGTGTATAGTTGATGATGTTGGTACATCTTGATGAGTCGTAGTTGATGAGTAGTTGATACATGATTGGTACATACTTGGTACATGGTTGGAGGCACTTGTTAGTAGTATTGTTCACACATGGTTTATGGATGATGTAGCATACTTGTATTGGTATATTATTAGAAACACATATTGATCTTGCTGATGATTATGAGTTGTTGTGTTATGCTTGGTTGATGAACATCTTTGAGTGTTGTCTTGGTGATTGATCTTGGTGAGTAGATCTGATTTGGTTGATAATATTGATGAGACAGATTGTTGTGATAGGTTCTTTGGACAGGTTATAGTGACATGTTATTTGTACATGTTTGGTGCATGGTTGATGCACTTGTTCATGGTACAGGTTGGTGCATGGTTGATGCACTTATTTATGGTATAGGTTGAGTTATAGATTGATGCATGCTTTAGGTTATTGGTACAAGTTGTTTGGTGCAGGTTGATTGGTACAGGTTTACAACAGTATATCTCACAATGATAGTGTGACAGTGGTTCCATAATTCTACTTATACTTCAGGGCGGTTGGATGGGGCAAGGACAAGTGGTTGTAGCCACCTTTTGGTTGTAGTCAGAGATCATAGGGGGTTGTAGCCAAAAAATTGGGGATTTGGAGCTTCCCTCAAGTTGTAGCCTGAGAAAATAGGGGGTTGGAACCTCCTTCCAGTTGCAACTAGAAAACAAAGGAAGTTGGTGCTTCCAATGAATGTAATTCTTCAAGAAATATAAGAAAAGGCATTCTGTGGTTTTCTCTCACTTTGGGTTTCCACGTAAAAACACTGGTGTACTGTGTATGTGTATGATTGTTCATTTGTTCATTGTTTATTTACTCTGCAAATATTGGATGATAATGCTACATTGATATAACACTTGCATTATATGGTTAAAAAGGATTAG
>ML843451.1:0-16214 GCA_009831015.1 Picea engelmannii
CATGCATATTACTCTAAGGTATTTTTTGCCTTCAAATTTACATGAAATTTCAAATCTAGGTGCATGAAATCAACCTCTTGTGTTCTTCAATTTCACTTTATATGACATAGATAAATTTACCATATATCTATCTCCATCTTACAACTTATAAAACAATTTTTGGAGATACAGGTAAGATTGGGTGTGCATTTTAATTTGGTCACAGTTTCGACCTTCCAAATTACAATGAAAACTTTGTCTCTTTTGCACAACAACCATTTTTAAAATTGGAATTAAAAAATTAACAATATGAACAAGTCTCATACGATAAAACACACCCCCAACAACTTGCATAACTCAAATCTAAGGTATAATAAAACCTTGTCTTACTTTTTACAAACAAGTTGTGCATTTTTAGGGTTTTACTAGGCATCTCTTTCCTATTTTTGCACGACAATGTCTTTTGTGACCGCAAACGCAAAACTAAATATATAAACTTATGTAAAATTACTTAAAAAATCATTTACAATTTGAACCACTCAAATTGAATGAGTTTTGAGACTCGGGTGTGCATTTTAGTGTAGCCTAGCATGCAATTTGCACCAAGGAAAAATTTACGCCAACGCAAAATTTGTCCTCTTTGTCCTACAAGACAATTTTTTATCTTTTTGCACAACAATGGGTTTTAAGTTTCCAATTTCACAAAAAAAGGTATATATATATATATATATATATATATATATATATATATATATATATGTACAACTTTTCTATAACCATGTAACTTGTAATATAATTTCTTGCAGGTATATAAACTAAAATATCAAATAGTAGGTAGATATATTGTAGGTATACAAACTGAAATATCAAATTAGTCTAACTTGTAATATGGTTTCTTGTAGTTAGATTCAAACATTATTATAAAGATGCATTAAATATATCCTAAATATTGCATATAGACACTAAACATCACAACACGTATCACATATAAGTCAAGTATGAGTCAAAATAATTACAATCTCCATTACAAAACTGGAAAAAATGAAATATAGATTCCACACCTTTCTTCTCTCCAAATGTTTCTTGTAAGGTCTCTATAATAAGAATCTATTTTCCTATCTCTCTACTTACAACCTTATATATTATGTTACCCATAGGGATCACCTCGACCCATAGGTCAGTTACATAAGTTGATCATAACTAACTTTACATGTATTTACAAGCCCTCGAGTCAGTTGTTATAGCTCATGGTTTTATAAACCATACTCTATGATCTGCATTTGACGACGGGGAACCACATGTACCTAACAGTTTGGTAGATTTGTTTATTGCAAACCATCGAAGGGGAGTCATAATTGCAAAGATTCAGAGAACAATATATAAGAACCACACTTTTATTATAAGAAAACTCTTGATGTAGGGTAACACCATACAATGGATCCTATTATGGAAGGGATCATCTCCTGTTCAATTGCCTCTTCGAGGGGGCATACTTCTATTGAGCTACTGCTCACAATACAATACTTCTCTTCATATCCCATTACATTGCTTGAAACCCTTTAAACAGTGCTACCATCACCTAAGAACATTCTAGAGGAGGAATCTTCTAAAAGAAGAACCTTATAAGAAGTCATCTTGCATTTATTATATCTAACTACCCATTTATTATATCTAACTACTATAGTGGGTATTATTTGATAATATAGTGGACCTTTTCCACCTTACATTGAATGACCTCCACTACCTCTCTAGCTACCCAACATTCCATCCACCTTATGAAAGTGTTGTCATCAACGCGTTTTATGAGGGTGTACAACCATATACCAGGGTCCCATGGATAAGTCTGGACCATAATGCTGAAGAAGACTGGAGAACCAAGGTCCCATGTATAAATGTGAACCACCATGTTGAAGTAGTCGAACTTCCACTGTGAACCTGAGTCCCATGTCCAAGTGCTCATGTGAAATCCACGCGGAAGATATTGGAACTTGGGAACCAATTGAAAATGATACTCTAAAGATTGACACTAGTCTTTTAGATCAAAATATTTAGAATTGACAAAAAATGCATCCAGAGCTACTGGAGAATAAGAAAACTGAAGAATAATATGAAAAGAATGATCTTGTTTACTCTTTAGGAATTTCTCTACCTGAGGGGGAGTAGAGTCATCAAATAGAATATGGAAGTGATTTTCATCCCAGAAATGACAACTATCCATATACCAATCATCACAATCGTACTCCAAAGCATACCCATTATCGCAAGATTTGCCTCACCCTATGCAATCTTGCACATAGGCCCTTTTTCCATTTCCCTATGCAGACTTTTCATCCCTTTTTGCAAATTCCATTGCTAAAAAATACATGTTTTCCACATGTACGCACCTTGCGTACTATACAGCATGCGTATACGCAGGCTCCACCACTACAACCCACGTACATCGACATTTGCGCACAAAAATGAAAAATGGTGTTGGGTTTCCATGGCACGATAGGAGATTTATGATCCTTGGCTTTCCATATACTAGAAGCATTCTAAATCGACCCTTCAGTTCCATTTGAAGGCTATAAATGGGCCAATTTCGAGATATGGAAAAGAGGAGAAAAAATTCAACTTTGAGAGCAAAGTTACTCCGGAGAAATTATTTACTTCATATTGAGTCTACATCCCTTTGTCCTTTAAGTCTGAACACAGTGTTCATCCCCCAAGCTCTTCCCTTATTGATTAAGAACTTCATTGTATCTCTTATATGAGCTTGCCTTTGGTGGAAGATTGAAGTGGTGGAGGCCCAGATGGAAGGAACTTAGTTTCTCGGTTCCGAACCGTGCCAACATCGAAGTCTGTAACTTTTTCACTTCTACTGATCATATATTAATAGAAATACTCTTTTCCCGTCTAATTGATATCTTGCAGATATTTGAATTATTATTCCATGGGCATATTTTTTATGTATATTAATGGATTATGCTATTGAATTTGATAACATCATATATTATCACCATATGCTTTCTTTGCTTGGTTGTTGAGGACTAGTTGCAGGTATATTGCTTTGAGTCAAGTGCTTAACGATGAACTTCACCGAACGTCTGGACGAGGTAGGATTTTATCTTGTCTTAATATCACGTTTGTTTGTATAGCATACTTGAGAATAAATTCGATTTTTGTAGTCATTTCCGTCTGTTGTGGTTTACCCTAGCCATAGAGAGATTTTCCTCGTAACAGAATTGGCGACCATACTGGGGATTGAATCATCTTTCTTAGGGTTTGGACTGTTTTTCTCCTTAGATTTATCTTGTTCCTATTGCGTTTATTGTCGTATCATTTCTTGACAGCCTTTTTCACTATGGGTCTGAGTCTTTCAGCCTTCTCCTTTGCCTAGCTGTGTTTTTTGAAACATATATGCGGTTTTTTGCTTAACGGTCGTGTATATATGCATGATGTCCTTCTGCAAGCTGCGTACATATGTGTTGTTTCCTTGAACAGTTGCATACATCAGCCTCTTTTGCTTGTTTTTTGGGTTTGGTGGTTGTTGGGTATGTTTTGATGATTGCTAAGTTTTCTTGGGTATCTGTAGTGACTATTAAGTGTCTGTGGGATTACAGGAAACCTATCTTTGGTTGAATTTCTAGGTGAAGTCTTTCTCATCATCTTCTCATTTTGATTGTCCTTGTACATTGGGCTAGGTGTCTTGCTTCTTGGTATCCTACTTGAGTTGTCTCTTTCTATACATAGTAGAGTTTTTATATATCAAGTTGTTGTTCAGTCCATGCATTTTCATTTTTCTTATATTGAAAATAGAAAAATATTAGGTATTTTCCATTGCTTGGAATTTTGATCTTTTGAGTCTTTGTCATTAGCTTAGTACATGTAAAGAAAAATTGCATTTTTACTTCAGAATTGTAGAGTTGAAATTGAAAATTGCATTTCTTTTAAAAAACATATCATTCATTGAAAATTGAAGTTAGGACTTTGCATTGTATTCATATTTACTTTACTTGATGAGTCATAACATCATGAGTTTCACTACCATACCTTTTCAGTAAGCATGGCCATTAAAATTAACTCTATAATTTAAAATTGACTAGTCACGATTTTATTTTCTAGGGTGCACAAACTAGCTTAGGACTTAGTGCCTTGGAATAGGATTTTGTGAGTAAACTTCTCCAAGGATATTAAATCAACATATGTGTCTGACTAAGGGAGTGGAGAAATCCATGGTATAATTGGTAATATTAGGAGGCTCCTCTTACACAGAATTAATCACGAGGTCACGTGAGGTTGGTTGAAGGGATATCCCCACAATACCTTCTTAGCGCCAGAGATATTTCTTGGGATCTATTTGTATCTCGGGATCATGTTAGTGCCCTTACCTCCATGAGAGATAGTGATTTCAAGGTCTTGGGCTTTGCTACCCTGCCCATACGGTGGACCTAACTTACAACTGCCTACTTGTGCATCAGTTATACATTGGTTGCTTAGTTTCTTGACTTAAGTGCCACATAGGTTACTTGCAGGGGTTATTCTACAGGTACCATGGGTGAGATAAGTGTCAGACATCACACAACCTTTATGGAGGATTACCTCTCCGGGGGGATCTGACTGACTAGTTGTTAAGCCCACGAGGGCCCTTATAATTGATTCTATTACCTCTAATATTTAGCAAGGAGTCTCAGGCCCCTCTTGGGTGAGACATACCTTCTTTAGGGAAGGAGGCCTCTTTCAACCACTTTACCCCGTTTGTGTGCATATTGGTCGTTTGATTTTTGGTGTTGTCTTTGATTACTAGTTGGCCTTAGGATTTTGTATTGAGTTTTCATTATCATGGATAGTGGAGTTCCCATAGCTCCCTCTTTTATCACTACCACCCCCATGATGTTCACTCATTTCATGGGGACTAAACCGTCCACTTTTCATAATGGTACATAAAATTATGACACTTAGTCCATGCCTTCAGTCTCTAATCATTTTCCTGTTGATATGCCTTCACCCTTTCCATCCTCTCCCTGGCCCACTTATATGAATCCTAGCATTGGTTCTGGGGGCACTATGGCCCCACTGCCTACATCTTCGTTTGATATGATTCATGTCCCTCAACCAACCCTCACTGTGGGAGGTTGGAACCTCCCCTCTTACGGATCCAGTCCTAGATATGCTCTTTCAGGAGCTAGTACTCAAATGGGTGCTTATTCTACTTATTACACCCCATCCATGTATCCTTCGTCTGCCATGTCATTTCCCTCGAACACTTTTCCCATGGTGGGTCCACATATATCCCCGAGTCTTTCATACAGGGAGAATTAGTTTTATGGTTCGGTCTACCCTCTTCATGGAACCCCTTCACATGGGGGAAACATATATCCTCACTTGAATAATCCGTATCATACCTCTGTCTCTTCACAAACTTCAGTGATGATGCCTGCAAAAACCTCTTTAGATCAGTTATGCGGAGGATACTACCTTCCCGAACAGGGACAGGGGGTAAACCAGGACCCCTCCTAGCCTGCAATGTTTCAAAGCCAATCTTTTGCTGGACCTTGGTATTAAATGCCACAACCCACCGCTAGTACAGTCACTGCCAATCATACTGGAGCTCCATCACCAACCTCTACCAGTCATGTTGGAGATGGGTCAACGAACTCTGCAAGTCATGTTGAAAACCCGCACCCAGCCATTGCTAATCATGTTGGGGGCATTAAGAAGCCTAGACACCTCAGACGTAAGCCTAAATTCCTTTGCACGACTTGTGAAGTATATCACCTTACTCGTTTGTGTCCAGCTACTGCTGGGATACCATAAGCATGGATCTCACTTGAGGACCTTTTAGGTTCTGAAGTGTCTCTGGTTTCCCCACACCCTGTTTCTCTTTATTGACACGACAGTCATGCCACTTCAATCCTCTCCTGAACATACCCCCATTATCGAGGGTGATATGTCCCCTATGCCTGTTATCACACATCCTTTTCAACCGATGGTTAAAGAAGTGGTTGTACCAGTGCAATCTCTGGTCAATCCAACTCTCCTTATGGAGGGTCATGCATCCTTCAACCATGTCGTCAACATTCTTGATAATGCTCCTTCTGAACAAGAGAGAGTTCTACTCTCCTGGAGTACTCTCCCTTTAAGTCCTAGAGAATTTCCCTTCAATTGGGATGGTCTTGTGGGGTATCCAATGCCCCCAGCTGTGTCCTTTCCAATAAGAGACATTATTTGATATATCACAGAGATGATAACCTCTGCTAGCACTTTATCCTCCTCAACTTGAAGAGCTTTGGTTTTTCCCAAGCTTATGTCATCTATTCGTAAGATACTGAAATTCCACAGAAGTCCAGCATGGGAGCCTTGGCCTCCCCCGTGACTTGCCGCCTAGAAACTCCCAAGTGATTCTAGTTTAAGCTCTTTTCCGACTCGTCTAAAAAGAGAAAATATTGTCAAGTGATTTGTCTCTTTCACACTCATTAAATTGGACTTGAAAGGTCGTGAGTCTTACTTAAGCTCTTTTCTGACTCGTTTTCAAAAATCAAAAAGATTGTCGAGTGAACTTGTCTCTTTCACACTCGTAAATATGATTTGAAAGGACGTCTATTTGGTACAAGTTTATCCCTTTTTCACACCAAATAGACTATAGATCATGAAAAAGGAAATTTATTGACGTTAAATTGTGATTGCATCGCATTCCCTTGCTTACAGTATTGAGCCTATATCCAGTTCTCTCTTTGTGTTATAAACTGTTTTCCTCAGCATCTTTGCATCCTCAACCAAGCAAAGCCTTGTTTATATCCTTCACAATTTGACACCCTATACCCAGGAGGGAACATTCCCCCGAGTGTCCATCTCCCGCATGCATCTCCTTGCATTGATCATAGGTATGTTCCACTGATGGAACTAGTTTTTCTTACTTGCGACACTTGTTTCCTCCTATGTATCATAGCATTCATTTGTCTATGAAAAAATAAGAAAAAATAGGTTGGACGGGAGTATTATCTTATATTGGAAGTAGTCGTGTCGCCTTTGAACAGAGCACAAAGTTATTAAGTCCATTTGTCATCATAATTTTGGGTTTAGCATGGCCTTAGGAAGCTGAGCTCATTATGGAGAGTTTCTCTACCGACTGGTTACTCTTCTAGCCCCTATGGAGAATTTCATTGATGCCTCCTTCATCTTATGGTTTCATCATTGAGTCTATGATGCCAGAGTCTTCCATATATCTCATGCTCTTTCTCAAAGGAAGTCTATCAACTTGTGTTGACCATTCCTCATAACTCTTGACTTTTCATGTCGTCCATACCCTCATTTTGTCTCAGAATCACATGATATTGTAGTCCTATCATGCACCCTGGTCCTACTTTCAACATTGGTAGGTAACCTTGAACCCACCAGTCGACATTTCATCATTGGTTGTTGACTGGGTGGTTTCCCTTGTGTTTGATGGCAAGACATCTATTCACACATTGGAATTCATGCAGTGTCTTGGATGCCATTAGCCTTATTGGTGGTTTCCTCGCCTTTGTTAGCAATTTTCCTCATTGGCTATTATTCATAGGGTCTTTTTCGTGTACCGCTTTCACTTGGCACACACGAAGGACGCACAGGGTCATTGGCTCGTGAACATGTTCTTCGTCCGATTTCCTCCAAATCATGAACCTCATGCTTTGTACCTCGTACTGAATGATGGGATATGCCTTAATGCTCTCCTTTCAGGGGTCTCCTTCCATTGACTTCAACTCATATATTCTGGAAATGAGATCTAGAGTCTTATGAGTACCTTGAGGCTTGTAGTCATTAGTGGCAGGTTCTCTCGCCATCGACAATTGGGAATACATCAATGTCTCCTGATCGATGGATTCTTCAAGTGTTCGAACCCAACTCCTTTATTCACACTTGTAAGAATGTACTTGATGCCTTGATACCTACTTTTATTATTGGTAGGTTGTCTCGTGTTTGTTAACGGTATACCTCAATAACCGGTAATCAAACAATGTCTCATTGTGTTCAACCTCAACTCTTTTATTCACATGATGTAGATTTTCACCTTTGGTGGATTGTGTAGAAGACTTGAAGATATGAGTATGTGTCTACAACTTTCTTGAGTTGTTGCTTCATTTTCATTGGACCACTACCTATATGACTTCAATGATCATGGGAGATCGGATTGTACTCGATTGTATACAGATATCTTCAGATTAATTTTGAGACTGGTACTATTGGGCCTTGTTCGTGACTATGACAAACTTTGTCATGTAACCGCATTTGTATTTTCCTATTCATAGCCATGGATAGTTGTTTGGTATATTTTCACATGGATTTGTAGTATAATTCAAATTGGCATCCATGTATGCAAAGTCAGTGTAGAATGTAATGAGAAACTAGTTCTTCCATTTGGTTCCCCATCACTCCTCTTCTGGTTTTTTTATAATGTATTTCGGCCATCGCAGATACTCCTCTAACCTCACACATTAGGGGGCATCTATTATAGCAATATTTTCCTCACCCTATGCAATCTTGCACAGAGGGCCTTTTTCCATTTCCCTATGTAGACTTTTCATCCCTTTTTGCCAATTCTAGAGCTAAAAAATACATTTTTTCTACATGTACACACCTTGCCTACTATACAACATGCGTATATGCAGGTTGCACCACTACAGCCGGCGTACATCAGGTTTTGCGCCCAAAAATGAAAAATGGTGTTGGGTTTCCATGTCAGGACAAGAGATCTATGATCCTTGGCCTTCCATATACTGAAAACATTCCGACTCAGCCCTTCAGTTCCATTTGAAGGCTATAAATGGGCCAATTCCGAGCTATGGAAAAGAGGAGAAAAAATTCAACTTTGAGAGAAAAGTTACTCTGGAGAAATTATTTACTTCATATTGAGTCTGCATCCCTTTGTCCTTTAAGTCTGAACACAATGTTCAGCTCCCAAGCTCTTCCCTTATTGATTGAGAACTTCATTCTCTTTCTTCTATGAGCTTGCCTTTGGTGGAGGATTGAAGTGGTGGAGGCCCAGCTGGAAGGAACTTAGTTTCTCGGTTCTGAACCATGCCGACACGGAAGTTTGTAACTTTTTCACTTCTACTGATCATATATTAATAGAAATACTCTTTTCCCATCCATGAATTGATATCTTGCAAATATTTGAATTATTATTCCATGGGCATATTTGTTATGTATATTAATGAATTATGTTATTGAATGTGCTAACATCATATATTATCACCATATGCTTTCTTTGCTTGGTTTTTGAAGTCTAGTTGCAGGTATATTGTTTTGGGTCAAGTTCTCAATGATGGACCTCATCGAACGTCTGGACGAGGTAGGATTTTATCTTGTCTTACTAGCACGTTTGTTTATATAGCATACTTGATAATAGAGTTGATTTCTACAGTCATTTTCATATGTTGTGGTTTACCCTAGCCATAGAGAGATTTTTCTCATAACAATACCAAACATACAATTCTTGATGATACTCATCCATGATGTTCACCAAAGTACATTTCTCCTGCATGCTCGCCAAGGATTCATGAATACTACGAAAAATATCCATGAAACCATCTTGAAAGTAATGCAATGTGTCATGCATTTGGGATTTGAATGCTTCAGTCATGTGCAGAATTTCCCTGAGTTGAGAGTGCATATCCATTGTAAACACCACATACAATATACAAAAAGAAAAATATAAAAATAATATATCCAATGAAATTTATCTGGTAGCAATCTGAACACCTTGTGCAAGGTTATGAACTTTGCAATCTTACTGTCGTCACAAAAAAATCCCAAAAATGACTGATTTTAAGTCAGCGATATCTTCACTCAGAGCTCCGATTTGGGTGAATTGGTTTTTTGAAATCAACTATTTTTTAAAGAGGAACTTAGATCTGTAATTGTTTTTAGCAAATTTGGCCTCTAGGTGCTTCATAAATCAAACAATTGTGCCGTCGTCCGCGTAAAAGACCTTGAAAATTGCAGATTTTAAAATGCAAATAAATTTACTTCCCGGACTCTATTTCAGACGTTTCTTTTTTTTAAATTGGGTGTTGTTCTAAGGGAAATCATATATACTACCATTTTCTGAAAAAATTTCACCAAAACCTACATAAATCATCCACAATGTCATGATCCTCTTTTTTTCTTCTCCGAAAATATCTGCGAAAATAAAAAAAACAATTGCCCACACTTCGTGCCAAGGAAAGTTCTATGATACCAATTGTTAAGAACCAAATACTTTCATACAGAAACACCACAAAGATTCACCAAACAATATATAAGAACCACACTTTTATTATGAGAAAACCCTTGAGGTAGGGCAACATCATACAATGGATCCTATTATGGAAGGGATTGTCTCATGTTCACTTGCCTCTTCGATGGGACATACTCATATTGAGATATTGCTCACAATAAAATACTTCTCTCCATATCCCATTACATTGTTTGAAACCCTTTATATAGTGCTACCATCACCTAATAACATTCTAGATGAGGAATCTTCTAGAAGAAGAACCTTCTAAGAAGTCATCTTACAATTATTATATCTAACTACTCATTTATTATATCTAACTACCATAGTGGGATTTATTTAATAATATAGTGGACCTAGTCCACCTTACATTGAATGGCCTCCACTACCTCTCTATCAACCTAACACTTAGCCCCTCTTACACACTCCTCTCTTATGCTCTACCACACTTAACTATTTTTCTTACTTTCCCTTACCCATTTGTCTCATTTCCTTCATACATTTTCCTCATACTTCATCTCATTTTCCTTTAACTTCATACTTCACCATTCTTCTCTTCACTTTACTACCTAATCCTTTTTTTCACACTTAGAAATTTCTTGAATTTATCACGGGTTCATAACCTTTTCTCTCTCCTTGTTATATTTTCGCAGCCTCCAAATTTAACCCTCGCATTCCACAAACTTCATTATGATCCTATACTTAGTCTTATTTATTGTTCCCATCTTCCATTACTACACTCTATGCTCCATTATACTTATTCATTTTTTAGTCTCCACCATAGGTCCATGATGATCTCTCTTCACTCCACTCCACCTCTCATGCATCTGTCAAATCCACTACACTTAGCCATTTTATTTATTTCATCACCTTTGAGGGTTCACCCCTCACCCTCGATCCATGCCCTGACCTTCGAAAACCCAAAAATCCACTTCTCTCTCCTCCCACTGACTCGCCATACTACTCCTCCTCTCATCTCTCCCTACTCTCCCGTAGTTTATTTCCAAGATATGTGGTGACCAATCATAAGATGACATGTAGTGAACATGACAATGAATAATACCAAGACACATGGTTATGCCATTAACCAACCTGCAGATGACACATCGATGCGATACAAACATATTTATGGATGACAGGTAGATGATGACTCACTATTGACTAGGCACTAGGTGAATGTTGATTAGGCTATCAAAATATTTAATTAATTCATGAATTTTCTAAGGTTCAAGCCTCCAAGTCTCCATAGTCTCCTTCTATCTCACAATAAGTGCATGTTATACTTTTCAATATAGACATCGAACTCTCCAATATCCCCATCATGTGGGATATATATTTTCCAAAAAAAATCAAAATATTAAAGGAGAATGACGAATTAAGATCAAGGGCCATGATTGACCCATGAAAATTAATGGATGACTGCTGAGAAATAGTCTTTCGGAGGTTATTTATTGAGATATGAGATTTAGATTTAGACAAATTATACTTCATTGGAAATGTAATTCGACAAGGAATATGGTGGAATATGTTTCAAGGGCTGAAATTGGCCATATTTTTCTCGAAAATTGAAATAACAGTCAAGAATATTTTTATGGTGTGTTGATAAATCTACTTGGTACCTCGACTTCACGAACTCATATCTTGAGATACAAGACTCCAAATTGTGCCCAGGAGGATTCATTAGAAATATGAGAGGATTTAGTTTACATATAAATTGATATCCATGTTTGATAAATTGAATATCACACTCAGAAAATCAAAACACTGTCCACTTTAAAAAAAGGGGGCAACAGTTAAAATTTTCAAAATAAAAGTTTATTAATTTTTTTTTATTAAAGACAAAAAGGGGCCCACTTCAAGATGTGAATGTAAATAATATAAATTAATTAATGACACATTATTGAGGCATTAATTAAAGTTGTTATTCCAAGAAAGACAAATCCCTAACTACTCAAGAAGTTAGAAGAGACGGTTTTAAAAAACAAGAAAGGGATTCACCAAAGGGTTAGAGAAGGTCACATTATTAGAGAAGAAGACAAGAATAGAAGGGTCTAGCCATCAACGGGCATCCAATATTTGGATCAACAAACAAAGATATCCATCTTCTCTATTATTATTCTTCTTCTACACCACTTTCTCAAGGATCTTTGTTCATATTTCTGAACTGAACATAAGGTTGAGTTATTGAGTGTTTCTCTTGTAATCTTCCAACACTTTTCATATATGATCATGGAGTATTTACAACCATATATTTGACTGTCATATGTAATCCAAAATTGTCTATTGGATTCATGGGAGTTTAATCCTTGTTTTTTACAAGCTTCATTTCTGAATACTTAGTCAATTGGTTTGCTGAGATGTTTTGTATTATTGATATCTTTTATGAATAAAACTCCACAGAGAACTATTTCGAGGCATTGATTTAATGATTTCTCAGATCTTGGGATTTCCGAGTGTGATATTTTTGGATTTTTCCTATCAAAATATTTTTAGTATTAAATGCAAAAATATTTTAAAGTTCTTTGAAATTATCAAAAACACTTCGTCCTTTTTCTTGTGACAAGATATGGATGTATCCTCTACTTTTATGTGATTTAGAGGGTTTCATAAATGATGTTGAGTATACATTTCATCTGATATTGAAGATTTTCTTCAGTATTTTATTGCAAAGAAAAAAATTGTTGCACATAAAGATCAGACTAGGTTATCAACAACCATTTCATCTAAAAATCAAAGAAATAAAGATCTAGGGTTTATTGTCTAGCATTCTCCCCAATCCAAGACATTCAAGATATATATTTTATCCAAAAAGGAGTGCCACCTCTATAAAAACGCAGGGGGATTCATATCCTCGTGAGGTTGTTGTTTGGGCCTTAACAGATCTAGACATAAACAAAAGTGTAATACTCCAATATTATAGCTAGGACAATCCAATATATAGATTAATGCTTGCGCTTGGGATACTCATGGAGATGGAAGAGAAAATTATTAAAATCAAACATAACTTGAAAGCATCCCAAGATAGGAACAAAATCTATGTAGACAAGGGTAGAGAGCTAGAGAATTTAAAGTGGGAGAACGTTTTTTTATGAAAGTAAAACCAAAGAGAAGTTCACTAAAGTTGAGAAGCTATCCCAAGTTGGAATCCAATTATTGTGGGCCATTTGAGATACTGAACATGATAGGGCCAGTTGCATATATGCTTGCATTTCCTGCATCCATGTATGTGCACAAGGTATTTCATGTATCATTGTTGAAAAAGTATGTACATGATTCTAACCATGTCATTGTTGGACTATGATCTAGGTGGAGCTAGAAGGGGACTTTCAGATAGAGGCAATGTGAATCCTAGACAAGAAAGTCAGGGTGCTTTGGAACAAATCCATCGAGCAAGTAAAGGTCTAGTGGAACTACTACAACCTTGAGTATGCAACATGGGAGATAGAAGATGCAATGTCGGAAGCATTTCCACATCTATTTTAAATTTTTGATGTAAAAATTGTATATATATGAACACCTATAGGGTGATATGTGTTGAGGACAATGCAAAAATAAGGGGGAGGGGAATGTAACACCCCGAATTTGATCCCTAGAATGTAATGTAATGTAAATTTTGAACTAGGCTATGAGTCAAACAATATGTCTGAGGGTCAAAGAATGTAAATGATGTACATTAAAGTTATTTATAAAAAAATACATCGTTGGATGCGAGATGAGGAAGACTAAAATGAAGGGGGCGGATATAACTCCATGAGAGAGGAATGTTATAGCCTTAATTTCCACCCTATAGGCCAGAGACAAATCCATCAGAGGATAGAATCCCTAATACATCTTTTGCCTAAGGTTTGACCCCTTTTGGATAATTTTTGGAGACCCTCGCGTGACACCTAGTTGAAAACAAGCGAGGTTCTCATTGGACACTAGTGGCTCAACAAGCGAGGAAATTTCAGACTTATAGAATTGAGGAGTTACGATGTGATAGGAGAGAGACTCGAATGATGTGAGTTCCTAGGCGTTGGACATGAAGATCCAACTCATCTCTCACCTATCACCTTGTCACTCCTCAATTCTAGAAGTCTAACAATGCCTCACATGTTGAGCCACTAGTGTCCAGCGATGGCCTCTCTTGTTGTCCAGTATGTGTCATGTGAGGGCATCCAAAAATGCTCCAAAAGGGGCCAAAGATTAGGAAAAAGATGCATTAGGGCTTCTAGAATCGAGGAGTTACGAGGTGATAGGTGAGATATGAGTTGTATATTCATGTCAAAGGCCTAGGAACTCACATCATTCGAGTCTCTAACAATGCCTCGCTTGTTGAGACACTAGTGTCCATCGAGGGCCTCACTTGTTTTCCACTAGGTATCATGTGGGGGCCTCTAAAAATGCTCCAAAAGGGGTCAAACCTTAGGAAAAATATGTATTATGGCTTCTATCCTATGATGGCTTCCTCTCTGGCCTATAGGGTGGAAATTAAGGCTATAACAAGGAACGTGAGGGGGAGAAGGGGGGGCCAAAGGGGACAAATAAAAAAATATTGTAATATTTTATTATAGCCCAAATTTATTACCTTATCTTATGTAAAAGGAATATCAACCTTGAAATGCGTGAAAAAGTAGTTGGGGATGACTTCTTTGAGTGCCAAGTGGAAATTTAGAAACATGCATACTTATTCCTTATTTTTGGGAGTTGACGATCATTTTATCCATTATTCTAGCCAATAATATGCCCATGATTATACCATAATTTTATCTTGGTACGAATTGGACAAGGAAGGAAGCCAAGCTTCGGTAGGGAAAATGGATTATACTCCTATTGTGGAATAGATATTGTGAACCCTTGTGAATACCAACATTGATATTTTCTTGGCCAATCTATGTTAAATCCAAGTAAATGGTATGGTTGCATAAGGGGCTGCATTTAAGAGAAGGGGATCCACCCTTTGGGTTGTGCAGACTAAAGAGGGAAAGAGAGCTAGTGATTGGGATGGTTGTATGAGTGAATAAATTGGAAAATTAGGGGAACTGGGTTGAAAGAGTTTTGGTTTGTCCTTGTGGATTCATATCCCTAGCATGGGGGTGGACTATTGCAGAAAGAACTAATGCAACAATGCCTATGGCTGTGAGGAATGTCCCGTGTTAGTAGAAAAATAGTTACCATCTTAATGAGAACTCTCCATAGTTCTCATTTTTCAGAGGTTGCATTTTTTACCCCCATTTCAAAAAATGTTGCTACCTGTAGCACCATTTTTTGAAACGGGGTAAAAAATGGGACCTTTGAAAAACAATAACTCTACCAGTAGCACCCTTTTTTTTTGCAGTGGTTAAAACTTGCACCCATTCAGACCCGTTGCATTGATAACTTATGTCAGTGTGGACAAAGACCTTAAAATTGGCCCTTGAATTGAAATGTCGTGCTCCCAGTAACACCAATTTTTTTTTGGAGTTAAAATTATCACTTAATTGAAACTGTGGCCTCGACAACGACTACCATCGTCAATAAAAAACTCAAAATAAACTCCTAAATCACTGCTTAAAAATTATTTTTGTACTTTTTAAAAATTTACATTAAAAAAATAAAGAAATTTTAAAAAGAAGAAAACTAAGAGTTGTTTTTTTAAAAGTAAAACAACAAACAACCATTTTTGTTAGAAAAATTGTTATTGTAATTTAATGTTTTTAAAAAAAAAATTAAAAACTAAAAAAATACGAAAAACTAAATAATTAAAAATGTTTATTTTTTGAGTTAAAAAAATAAAAAAAATTATAAAAGAAAATTGAAAAAAACCTTTAAATAAAAAACAAAACTGAAAAGGAAAGAATATATATATATATATATATATATATTTGGAAAAATAAAAATATTTTTTTTCTTTAAAAAAAACTGAAAAAGATATAAAGAAATTGAAAAAAAAATTAAAAATATATTAAAAAACTAAATAAACTAGATTGAAATACAAATTTTAATAAAAAAAACTCTAAAAAGAAAAAGAAAAACATACATC